>CAJQUW010011908.1:0-187500 GCA_907163375.1 Prostheceraeus crozeri | reverse complement strand
CGTTTTTTTTCCATCCGGGTCTGATAAAAATTTGCCCAACAAGACATATTTAAAACCATGTAACACTTAGTAAATGCTCAGAAAAGGTCTGCAAGCGGCACGACACCGTATGACTGAGATCCTTGAATGTGTTCTTTAGAAAATCCCTTTCCAAAATTGAAGGCCCACCACAACTCGCTTGTCTCCTAACCAGAAATCGTAAATTTCCCAATCAAACAGGTGATTTATAGGATCCATAGTAATGTCACGCTTGTGTCCTTTCTTTGGAGACTTTACAACATTCCATAATTTCAACATAAGTGCTACGACCTCGAGCGTTTCAGACCAAGCCTTACCTTCTGTTTCGATGAAATATTTCATTGCAGCTACTGTGCTACTTCATGCTTGTTCTTTGGATAGACGTCGGATTGAGGATATTCGGGTGGAGCTTGTAGGCGATTTTTAAAGGTTTAGAGCGTTCCAGATCAAACAATTCGATAATGTGGGAAAATTGTGGAGAAATCGTATTACCGAAAGGCGAAAACCGAGGCATCAAAAAGCTTTTCTGGTTTGAAAATTATTATAGTCGTTCTTAATATTGTGCGATGAATCAAATAACAGAAAGAGACGCTTGGTAGGATCGCAGGGATGAGGAATGTTCGTCACAAGATCTCCTCGGCAAAGCTCCTTTACGTAGAAAGATCGATTGGCTGTTGCGTTGTCCACAGATACAGCGATAACACAGAATCCAGTTTCTGTTAACATGATTATAGCTTCCATGAAAACAGTATGCAGATACACTCCAGTCAAATAATGAAGCTTCGTCTTTACCAATCTCAGTGGCTTGCCTTATTGACCTGATCAATCTTGCGGCTAGTAACAGCTTCTTTACTTGTAATGGTACTTATTACCAGCAAATCTTTGGATTTTCAATGGGTATTCCGTGTCTCCTGTCTTGGCTAATCTATTTTTAGAGCATGTTGAGTCAGAGCTCATGCCCATTTTTTCAGGTCCTCTACCTTCTTTCTATGTTAGATATGTTGACGATATTCTTGCTGTTGTCAACTCCAGCTTCAAAGTCGATGAGTTCGTGTGCTTCATCAATTCACGCTATCCAACTCTTAACTTTAGTTTTGAGTGGGAATTGAACGGTGTCATACCGTTTTCTACGTTCCTTGTGATGCGTCAAGATTCCCAGCCTGAAGTATAAGGTCATCGCAAGCCCTACTCCATATAGCCACTCTGTATCTTCCCTTCTCCTCTTCCCATCCTGTGTCACATCAAGATAAGCGGCGTAGCCTGTGTTTGTTTCTTTAGCTTTTCTTCGCAATTTGTAGTGATGAACTTTCTGGATAATGAAATTGATTTAATTTTTGATTCTCTGCCCAATTAGCTAATCCTCAGCAAATGTCATTCTTAAAGCTTTTCGCAAGGCCAAATCTTCTTTCCACAAGCCTAATCAACGTTCTCTATGATACTTCCCATTCCGTCATTTATTTCGGTCCGTCTTTTCCTTTGTTCCTTCTCTCAATACCCGTACTCAATCTCCCTTCGTTCCAATTGAAATTGCAATGTTAGTTTATTCCTATCCCAATAAATTGAAATCAGTCCCTCCACTTCCAATGCGCCCTAGAAACAACTGTAATAGTGGTGTTTAAAAAATCGGTATTAATTGGTAATATTTGCGACAAATTCTATATTGGTGAAACTGGTCGTACTTTGGCCACCCGTGTTAGTGAACACAAAAGAGATTTTTTGAATCATAATGCTATGTACGTTCATTCTGTTGATTTTGATCACTCTTTTGATTATAGGAATGCTGAATTGATTTTTAAATCTAAAGATTTGCATACTAGAAAAGTGATGGAATCTTCATTTATCAGATATCATCAAAACCAGACTGTCAATCTGTTCCCAGCGATGACTAGCATTAATGGACATGTGGCCCAACTCGCTTTGTGAACGTTGATCAGCACGGCAGGGGTTCATCCGGGCCGTCGCTCTGCCTTCCTGTCTAATTGTATCTAATTACATAATAGTTTCATCCCTTCTTATTCTGTCATCTCATGTATTTCTTTCATTCCCATGATTATGCTCACTGTATGTGACCGAAAGCTCGGGAAATAAACTTATTAACTTAATTAATTATTTAGGAGTCCATGATATATTCTAAATCACTGGCTTCACGCCTTCGCATTGCCTCGTCATCTACTCCTATTATTAGATCTGTGGTCTTCCCTAATCCTAGGTCTGTGGCCGTCACACGTGAAGCCGGCAATGACAGCTCACATTATCTCCCAAAAGCGCCGCCTACGCTTTGGCGATAGGAGGAGACAAGGGATTTCAATGTTGTCTGTTGGCCTTTGACACATGATTAGTGATCTTATGAATAAGTGTGAACTGCAATATTTCAATGAGAATTATCCCAGGCATACCATTGGGATCAGAGTATGCCTCAATATTTCAGTTTTATCAAGAAAATGAGACATAAATCAATGTCAGCAAAATCCAGACAAAACACTCTTTGGATCTCTTGTTCAACAGACAAATAAACGACTGGAGATTATAACCCCAAAAGGAAGAAATTGATAGTTACGTGAGAATTGCAGGAGCGCTTGAGTTCTTTTTATCTCAAGTAGATAGTTGATAGGCTTGTACGGGAGGGTGTTCATAGTAGGGAGGAGAAAGGTATGCTGCACTACCTTTGGTAACGGCTTGTAATAAAATGAATGTTGGTTTAACGTCACGACTCCCATTCTGGGGGCTTTGACGGAACTGACATGCTCAGACATTTATCTGGAGCGCTGTGATCTTTTAGTTCGGATGCCCTTCCTGTCAACTTCCAGTGACACTTTCCTCTTAACAGAAAGATCGCTAGGCCAAGCACTTAACCACTGTGTCACGGAGACCACCTTGTAATAAAATGTTAAGATAAAAGGATATACACGGCAAGCGTTTCTCAACGCAGTCGGTGCCTCAGATCTCTGACTCAGAGATCAGCTCGTTTTTGCGGTTCAATTGTGATCTCCTTTCTTCAGTGCTGCCAGGTTCAGTCAGATTTTCAAGAGGAGAGATGTGCACAACAATGATGTTGATCGTGAAATTGGAAATAGCGAGGCTACTGTCATTGTCGTTTATCGAATGTTCGGAGAGGGAACTAGCAATCTTCTGCAAGCGTAAAGAAATTTGAAGGGCCTGTTAGCAGGGATTATCAAAAATAAATTGAATTCCAATTAATTGATTGCTCACGAGTGCCAATTTCAATTAATTGATTGCTCATGAATGCCAATTTCAATTAATTGACTGCTCATGAGTGCTAATTTCAATTAATTGACTGCTCATGAATGCCAATTTCAATTAATTGACTGCTCATGGATGCCAATTCCAATTAATTGACTGCTCATGAATGCCAATTTCAATAAATACTCACTACATGAGTGGGCCAATTCCAATTAATTGGACTGCTCAATAATGCCCAATATTCCAATTAATTGACTGCTCATGAATGCCAATTTCAATTAATTGACTGCTCATGAATGCCAATTTCAATTAATTGACTGCTCATGAATGCCAATTTCAATTAATTGACTGCTCATGAATGCCAATTCCAATTAATTGACTGCTCATGAATGCCAATTCCAATTATAGTTACTGTCTCACTCTGAGTGCCAAAATTTCAATTAATTGACGTTGCTCATTGAATGCCAATTTCAATAAGATTTGACTACTCATGAATGCCAATTCCAATTTAATTGACTGGCGCATGAATGCCAATTTTCCAAATAACTGACTGCTCATGAATGCCAATTCCAATTAATTGACTGCTAATGAATGCCAATTTCAATTAATTGACTGCTCATGAATGCCAATTCCAATTAATTGACTGCTCATGAATGCCAATTCCAATTAATTGACTGCTCATGAATGCCAATTCCAATTAATTGATTGTTCACGAATGCCAATTTCAATTAATTGATTGCTCATGAATGTCAATTTCAATTAATTGACTGCTCATGAATGCCAATTCCAATTAATTGACTGCTCATGAATGCCAATTTCCTCCCTAGTCCAATTTAACTGATTGCTGCATGAGTGCTATTTCAATTAATTGACTTGCTCATTATAAAATAAGTCAATTATCAACATTAAGTGATGACTGCTCATGAAATGCCCAATTCACCATAAATTAACCAATTAAGCACTGCTACATAGAGTAGCCAATTTCCAATACTCAATTACGCGACTATACTCATTGAATGCCAATTTCAATTAATTGACTGCTCATGAATGCCAATTCCAATTAATTGACTGCTCATGAGTGCCAATTTCAATTAACTGACTGCTCATGAATGCCAATTTCAATTAATTGATTGCTCATGAATGCCAATTTCAATTAATTGACTGCTCATGAACAATGCCAATTTCAAGGTAATTGACTGCTCATGATGCCAATATCCAATTAATTGACATGCTCATGAGTGCCAATGTCCAATTAATTGACTGCTCATGAAATGCCAATTTTCAATTAAATTTGACTGCTCATTGAATGCCAATATCAATTAATTAGACTGCTGCACTGAGTGCCTATTTTCCAATGAATTGACTGCTCATGAATGCCAATTTCAATTAATTGATTGCTCATGAGTGCCAATTTCAATTAATTGACTGCTCATGAATGCCAATTTCAATTAATTGACTGCTCATGAGTGCCAATTTGAATGAATTGACTGCTCATGAATGCCAATTTCAATTAATTGACTGCTCATGAGTGCCAATTTCTAAGATTGCTACAGAATGACCAATTCTCAATTAACTTGGACTGCTCATGACTGCCAATTCCCAATTTAATTTGAGACTGCTCATGAATGCCAATTTTTTCAACATTAAGTAATTGATTGCTCATGAATGCCAATTTCAATTAATTGATTGCTCATGAATGCCAATTTCAATTAATTGACTGCTCATGAATGCCAATTCCAATTAATTGACTGCTCATGAATGCCAATTTCAATTAACTGACTGCTCATGAATGCCAATTCCAATTAACTGACTGCTCATGAGTGCCAATTTCAATTAATTGATTGCTCATGAATGCCAATTTCAATTAATTGACTGCTCATGAATGCCAATTTCAATTAATTGACTGCTCATGAATGCCAATTCCAATTAATTGACTGCTCATGAGTGCCAATTTCAATTAATTGACTGCTCATGAATGCCAATTTCAATTAATTGATTGCTCATGAGTGCCAATTTCAATTAATTGACTGCTCATGAATGCCAATTTCAATTAATTGACTGCTCATGAGTGCCAATTCCAATTAATTGACTGCTCATGAATGCCAATTTCAATTAATTGACTGCTCATGAGTGCCAATTCCAATTAATTGACTGCTCATGAATGCCAATTTCAATTAATTGACTGCTCATGAATGCCAATTCCAATTAATTGACTGCTCATGAGTGCCAATTTCAATTAATTGACTGCTCATGAATGCCAATTTCAATTAATTGACTGCTCATGAATGCCAATTTCAATTAATTGACTGCTCATGAGTGCCAATTTGAATGAATTGACTGCTCATGAATGCCAATTTCAATTAATTGACTGCTCATGAGTGCCAATTTCAATTAACTGACTGCTCATGAATGCCAATTCCAATTAATTGACTGCTCATGAGTGCCAATTCCAATTAATTGACTGCTCATGAATGCCAATTCCAATTAATTGATTGCTCATGAATGCCAATTTCAATTAATTGATTTCCATGACGAACTCTTATTTTAGTTCTTCGATTGTAAAATAAAAAAAATTGATTATTAGATTTAATTTATTTCCTTTCCCGTCATAAGTTGAGTAGACTTGCCTTAATATGTATTTCGTTTCCTACTCTGTCCTGGGGTAGTTCCTCTATGTAGTTAGCATTGATATACATTCATTCGTTCTTGACTTTAAGTTGCCCAATTATTTACACGGTTCTCCACTAGGGTAGTTGTTTAACTTTGGTTCTGTACAATTTTTAAGTTTTTCCATTTATAGATTAGTTCTTTTTATCATTTTGATATCTCAAGTAACCCATGATATTTCTATTAAATGTCTATGCTCTACTAAGGTTCTAGGTTGCATTCCATAGGTTAATTTAAATTTTCACAACGACATTCAGTGCAATTTCCTTTTCTGTATCTCTTGATAAAGCCGAAGCCGAAATATTGGGAGTATACAGTTACACGGTCGGAGAGATTGTTTTTTTATTTTTCTTGGATGAATACTGACCGATGGCAACAAAAGATCTAATTCAGGTTAATGCATGTTTCAAGGCAATATGATAGCTCATTTACATGCTAGATGACTAGGTCCGTTGACACATTACGATCTGCCGTGGTTCCTGAGTGCTTCAGTGAGCTAAGATGATGAAACTTGGCAAGTAATCAAAATAATGGTATTCAGATGTAGAGAGCACTCTCCGATTCTTCAATTTTCATCCTTGATTTATACTTGGACCGCATTGATCAGTCGAGTTTTTCCATAATGCAGAACGAATTCCTTCATCTTGCGAAATTAACGAACTTCTCAAAAGTTTTTTCTTTATACTAAATGCGCCTTCACTGAGAGTCAAAATGTGCCATCGTTTTTTTCAGTAAGTCCACAATGTCACCAAATCACGTTAGTTGGTAATCTGTCTAACTACCAAGTGATCTTACCAACAACGCGAGAGGAAAAGTAATGCTGTGAGTGAGACACGAGGAAGTCATCCGTGAGAAATCACTTCTATTGTGCTTGCTGCTGTTTTTTGTTCGAAGTAATGCTCATCTCAAAAATATCTAAACACAACAGAAGTTCTGTACAGTTTTAATTGTATTTTTGAACCACGACTAGCATTGGCCAGAAAAAAGAAGCGACACACTTCATCACTTCGTCAAACGTTACAAATCCGAGGGGATGACAGAGTTCGTTGTATGAACAATAGCTTGATTTTACTCAAGGTAGTCAAGAATATTTCGTGCATGAAATGCAAGTGAGGGTGAGTATTCACATTAAAATCCTTTAGAAGATGTCAGATCAGGACTTGGACACACCAGAATGCGGTTCAGGACTTGGACACACCAGAATGCGGTTCAGGAGTTGGACACACCAGAATGCGGTTCAGGAGTTGGACACACCAGAATGCGGTTCAGGAGTTGGACACACCAGAATGCGGTTCAGGAGTTGGACACACCAGAATGCGGTTCAGGAGTTGGACACACCAGAATGCGGTTCAGGAGTTGGACACACCAGAATGCGGTATTCAGAGTTGGAGCACACCAGAATGCGGAATCAGGTGTTGGATACACCAGAAATGCGGTTCAGGAGTTGACACACCAGAATGCCGGTTCAGAGGTGGACACACAAGAATGCGGGTTCAGGACTTGGACATACCAGAAGCGCACGGAGTTGGACACACCCAAAATGCGGTTCAGGAGTTTGGACACACCAAAATGCGTTCAGTAGTTGGACACACCAGAATGCGTTCAGGACTTGGACATACCAGAAGTGCGGTTCACGAGTTGGACTGCGATTCCAGGAGTTGGACACACACCAGAATGCGGTCAGGCGTATGGACACACCAGAAATGCGGTTCAGGAGTTGGACACAGCCAGAATGCGGTTCAGGAGTTGGACACACCAAATTCCTAACACCAGAATAGCGGTCTCAGGAGTTGGACAGCACCAGAATGGCGGTTCAGGAGTTGGACACACCAGAAAAGCGGTTCAGGTGTATCTGGACACACCAGAATTGCGGTTCAGGAAGTTGGACACACCTAGAATGCGGTTCAGGAGTATGGACACAAAAAATACCCAAATGCGCGTTCAGGAGTTGGACACATCCCAGAATGCGGTTCAGGAGTTGGACACTACCCAGAATGCGGTTCAGGTGTGGACACACCAGATGCGGTTCAAGGTGTTGGAACACACCAGAATGCGTTTCAGGGAGTTGGACACTACCCAGAATGCGGTTCAGGAGTTGGACACACCAAATGGCGGTCAGGTGTTGGACACACCAGAATGCGGTTCAGGAGTTTGGGACACACCAGAATGCGTTCAGGAGTTGACACAACCGAGAATTGCGGTTCAAGGAGTCTTTGGACACAGCCAGAGATGCGGTGAGCAGGATTGACATAACACACCAGAATGCGGTTCAGGAGTTGGACCACACCAGAATGCGGTTCAGGAGTTGGACACACCAGAATGCGTCAGTGTTGACACACTCAAGAATGCGGTTCAGGAGTTGGACACATCCAACCAGAAATGACGGTTCAGGAGTTGACACAACCAAATGCGGTTCAGGAGTTGAACACAACCAGAAGCGGTTCAGGAGTTGGACCACACTCCACCAACCAGAATGCGGTCAGGAGTTGGACACACCAGAATGCGGTTCAGGAGTTGCACACCAAATGTGGTTCTGGAGTTGGACACCACCAGAATGCGGTTCAGGAGTTGGACACACCAGAATGCGGTTCAGGAGTTGGACAACAAAAACAAAAACACCAGAATGCGGTTCAGGAGTTGGATACAACCACAGAATGGCGGTTTCAGGAGTTGGACACAACATGAAGCGGTTCAGGGTTGGAAACACCAGGAATGCGAGTTTTCAGGAAGTTGGACACCAAACACCAGAATGCGGTTCAGGGTGGACACACACCAGAATGCGGTTCAGGAGTTGGACACACCAGAATGCGGTTTCAGTAGTTTGGACACACCCAGAATGCGGTTCAGGTGTTGGAACACACACCAGACATGCGGTTTTCAGGAGTTGGACACACCAGCATGCGGTTCAGGAGTGGTCACTCAGAACAGCGGTTCAGGAGTTGGACACTAACCAGACATGGCGGGTTCAGGAGTTGGACACACCAGAATCGTTCATATTTGACACACAAAAGCGGTTCAGGGTTGGCATACACCAGAATGCGGGTTCAGCGAGTTGGGACACACCAGAATGCGGCTGTTCAGGAGTTGGACACAACCACGAATGCGGTTCAGTAGTTGGATACACCAGATTTCGGTTCAGTGTTGGACCACACCAGGAATGCGTTTCGGTGTTGGACACTCAGAATGCGGTTCAGGAGTTGGAACACAAGAATGCGGTACAGGAAAGTTGGGCTACCAGAAATGCGGTCAGGAGTTGGACACACCAGAATGCGGTTCAGGAGTTGGACACACCAGAAATGCGGTTCAGGAGTTGGACACACCGAATGCGGTTCAGGAGTTGGACACACCAGAATGCGGTTCCAGGAGTTGGACACACCAGAAAATCAGACTGCGGTTCAGGAGTTGAATTACACCAGATATCGCGGTTCAGGGATGTTGGATACACCAGAATGCGGTTCAGGTGTTGGATACAACAGAATGCGGGTTAGGTGTTTGGACACACCAGAATGCGGTTTCAGGAGTTGGACAACACCAGAATGCGGTTCAGGAGTTGGGACACCACCGAATGCGGTTCAGGACTTGGACACACCAGACTTGCGGTTCAGGGAGTTGGACACACCAGAATGCGGTTCAGGAGTTGGGACACCAAAACACACCGACACCAAAGCAGGTTCAGGAGTTGGACCACACCAGAATGCGGTTCAGGAGTTGGTCATACCAGAATGTGGTTTCAGGAGTTGGACAACCAGAATGCGGGTTCAGGAGTTGGGGACACACCAGATGCGGTTCAGGTGTTGGATACCCTGGAATGCGGATTCAGGAGTTGACACACCAGGAATGCGGTTCAGGGTTGGGAACAACAACCAGAATGCGGTTCAGGAGTTTGTTGACACACCAGAATTGCGGTTCAGGAGTTGGGACACACCCAGAATGCGGTTCAGGAGTTGGACACAAACACACCAGAATGCGGTTCAGGAGTTAGGACACACCAGAATGCAGGTTTCAGGAGTTGGACACGTTACCAGAATGCGGTTTCAGGAGTTGGAACACACCTGAATGCGGTTCAGGAGTTGGACACAAGCCAGAATGCGCGTTCAGGTAGTTGGACACAAACACGCAGATATGCGGTTCAGGAGTTGACACAACCACACAGAATGCGGTTCAGTGTTTGACACTCCAAATGCGAGTTCCCATGTTTGAAACACCAGAAAGGCGGTACAGGATTTGATCACCAGAATGCGTTCAGTTTTGGAATACACCAGAATGCGGTTCAGTGTTGGAACACAACAGAATGCGTTCAAGTTGACACACAAACACTCCACAAACCAATAGCGGTTACAGAGTTGGACACACACAACCAATGCGTTCATACTTGGACACACCGAATGCGGTTCAGAGTTGGACACACAAATCAGCCTTTCAGAGTTGACACACCAAATGCGTTCAGGAGTTGGAATACACCAGAAAGGCGGTTCCAGTTGGACAATACCAAATGTGTTCAGGAGTTGGACCACACCAGAATAGCGGTTCAGGAGTTGGACACACCAGTATGCGGTTCAGGTGTTGATACACAAGATATGCGTTCCATAGTTGGACAATACCAGAATGCGGTTAGGAGTTGGATACACCAGATGCGGTTCAGGTGTTGGATCACCAGAATGGCGGTTTCAGGAGTTGGACACAAAAAACCAGAAATAGCGGTTCAGGAGTTGGACACACCAGAATGCGGTAGTTCAGGAGTTGGACCACAAATAACACCAGAATGCGGTTCAGGAGTTGGACCACAACCAGAATGCGGTTCAGGAGGATTTTGGAACACACCAGAATGCCAGGTTCAGGAGTTGGACACACCAGAATGCGGTTCCAGAGAGTTGGACACAACCAGAAATGCGGGGTTTCAGGAGTTTGACACACCAGAATGCGGTTCGAAGGAGTTGGACACAAAACCAGAATTGCGGTTCAGGTGTTGGACACAAAACAAGATTGCGGTTCAGGACGTTGGACACACCAAAATGGGTTCAGGAGTGGACACAACCAACAATGCGGTTCAGGAGTTGGGCCACCAGAATGCGGTTAGGGAGTTGGACACTCCAGAATGCGGTTCAGGAGTTGAGACACACCAGAATGCGCGGTTCAGGAGTTGGGACACACCAGAATGCGGTTCAGGAGTTGGACACACCAGAATGCGGTTCAGGAGTGTGGACACACCAGAAATGCGGTTCAGGAGTTGGACACCACCAGAATGCGTTTCAGGAGTTGGACAACAGAATGCTCGGTTCAGGAGTTGGACACACCAGAATGCGGTTCAGGAGTTGGGACACACCAAGAATGCGGTTCAGGAGTTGGACTACCAATACAACACAAACCAGAATGCGGTTCAGGAGTTGGCACACACCAGAATGCGGTTCAGGTGTTTGGGGAGTACAACCAGAATGCGGTTACAGGGTTGGGACACACCAGAATGCGGTTCAGGAGTTGGACACACCTGAATGCGGTTCAGGAGTTGGACACAACCAGAAATGCGGTTCAGGACTTGGACACACCAGAATGGCGGTTCAGAGTTGGTACCACACCAGAATGGCGGTTCAGAGTTGGACACACCAGAATGCGGTTCAGGAGTTGGAACAACACCACCCAACAACAAATCTCACCAGAATGCGGTTCAGGAGTTGGACACACCAGAGAAAATGCGGTTCAGGACTTGGACACAACCAGAATGCGGTTCAGAGAGTTTTGACAACACCTGAATGCGGTTTCAGGAGTGATACCCAGAATGCGGTTCAGGAGTTGGACATACCAGCGAATGTGGTTCAGGAGTGGGACACACCAGAAGCGGTTCAGGGAGTTGGACACAGAATGGGTTCAGGTGTTGGATACACCAGAATGCGGTTCAGGAGGTTGGAACACCAGAATGCGGTTCGGTTTTGGATAAACAATTAATTGCGGGTTCAGGAGTTGGACCACACAGAATGCAGGTTCAGGAAGTTGGACACACCAGAATGCGGTTCAGGACTGTTGTGCCACCACACTCCCAGAATGCGGTTCCAGGAGTTGGACACCACCAGAATGCGGTTCAGGAGTTGGACACACCAGAATGCGGTTCAGGAGTTGGACCACAACCAGAATTGGGTTCAGAGTTGACACACCAGATGCGTTCAGGAGTTGGACACACCAGATGCGGTTCAGGAGGTGTTGGACACACCAGAATGCGGTTCAGGAGTTGGTAATACAACACCAGAATGCGGGTCAGGAGTTTGGAACACACCAGAATGCGGTTTCAGGAAGTTGGACACAACCAGAATGCGGTTTCAGGAGTTGGACACACCAGAAATGCGGTCAGGAGTTGGACATACCAGAATGCGGTTCAGGAGTTGGACACACCAGAATTGCGGTTCGGAGTTGGACACACAGACTGCGGTTCAGGAGTTGGACACACTCAGAATGCGGTATTCAGGGAGTTGGACACACCAGGAATTGCGGTTTTCAGGAGTTGGACACACCAGAATGCGGTTCAGGAGTTGGACACAACCAGAATGCGGTTCAGGAGTTGGGACACACCAGAATGCGGTTCAGGAGTTGGATACACCAGATGCGGTTTCAGAATTGGGATACAAGAATTGGGTTCAGGTGTTGGACCACACCAGAATGGGTTCAGGAGTTGGACACACCAGAATGCGGGGTCAGGAGTTTGACACAACCAGAATGCGGTTCAGGAGTTGGACACAACCAACCACCAGAATGCGGTTCAGGAGTTGGACATCACCAAGAAGGCGGTTTTCAGGAGTTGGACACACCAGAAATGCGGTTTTCAGGAGTTGGACACACCAGAATGCGGTTCAGGAGTTGGACACTCCGAATGCGGTTAGGAGTTGGATTACACCAGGAATGCGGTTCAGGAGTTGATACACAGTATGCGGTTCGGTGATGGACACACCAGAATGCGGTTCAGATAGTTGGACACACCAATATGCGGTTCAGGTGTTGGAACACCAAATTGCGGTTCGGGAGTTGGGCACACCAGGACTGCGTTCAGGAGTTGGACACACCAGAATGCGGTTCAGGAGTTGGAACACCAGAAATGCGGTCGGTTCAGGAGTTGGACACCCAGAATGCGGTTTCAGGAGGTTGGACACACCAGAATAGCGGGCTTTCAGGAGTTGGACCACACCAGAATGCGGTTAAGGAGTTGGAACACAACAGATTGCGGTTCAGGAGTTGGGGACACACAGAATGCTGTTTCAGGAGTTGGACCACCAGAATGCGGTTAGGTGTTGGATCACACCAGAATGCCGGTTCAGGTGTTTGAATACACCAGAATGGGCTTCAGGAGTTGGATACACCGAATGCGGTTCTCGGGTGTTGGATACACCAGAATGCGGTTCAGAGTTGGACACACCAGAATGCGGTTCAGGAGTTGGACACACCAGAATGCGGTCGTTCAGGATGTTGGACACACCAGGAATGCGGTTCTAGGACTTGGACACCCAGGAATGCGGATCATTTCAGGAATAGTTGGACACGACCAGAATGCGGTTCAGGAGATGGACTCACCAGAATGCGGATCCAAGGGGGGGGTGAAAGTTGCATACCAGAAATGTGGTTCAGGAGTTGGGACCACACCAGGAATGCGGTTAGACTTGGACACTCCAGAATGCGGTTCAGGAGTTGGACACACCAGAATGCGGTTCAGGAGTGGATACACCAGATGCGGTTAGGAGTTGACATACCAGAATGTGGTTAGGAGTTGGCACACCAGATGCGGGTTTTCAGGAGAGTTGGACTCACAGAATGCGGTTAGGAGTGGATACACCAGAATGCGGTTTAGGAGTTGGGACACCCAGAATGCGGTTTCAGGTGTTGGATACACCATAATGCGGTTCAGGTGTTGGACACACCAGAATGCGGTTAAGGAGTTGGATACACCAGAATGCTGTTCAGGAGTTGGACATTCCAGAATTCGGTTCAGGAGTTGGACACACCAGAAATGCGAGTTCAGGAGTTGGGACACTCCCGAATGCGGTTCAGGAAGTTGACACACAGATTGCGGTATCAGAAGTTGGACACACCAGAATTGCGGTTCAGGGAGTAGGGACACACCAGATGCGGTTCAGGAGTTGGGACCACCGAATCGGTGGTTCAGGAGGTTGGATCACTAAGAATGCGCGTTCAGGAGTTGGACACTCCTGAAATTGCGGTTCAGGAGTTGGTCACCCAAGAATGCGGTTCAGGAGTTTGGTCACACCAGAATGCGGTTCAGGAGTGGACATACCAGGAATGCGGTTAGGAGTTGGACACACCAGATGTCGGTTCAGGAGTTGGACACACCAGAATGCGTTCAGGAGTTGGACACACCAGAATGCGTTCAGGAGTTGGACACACCAGGAATGCGGTTCAGGAGTTGGACACACCAGAATGCGGTTCAGGAGTGGACACAACATAATGCGGTTCAAGGAGTTGGGACACACCAGAATGCGGTTCAGAGTTGGACACCAGAATGCGGTTTCAGGAGTTGGACACACCAGATGCGGTTCAGGAGTTGGACACACCAGAATGCGGTTCAGGAGTTTGGACACACCAGAATGCGTTTTCAGGAGTTGGACACACCAGAATGCGGTTCAGGAGTTGGAACACACAGAATGCGGTTCAGGAGTTGGACACACCAGAATGCGGTTCAGGAGTTGGACACACCAGGAATTGCGGTTCAGGAGTTGGACACACCGAATGCGGTTCAGGAGTTGGACCACCTGAATGCGGTTTCAGAGTGGAACACCAGACAGATGCGTTTCAGGAGTTGGGACACACCCAGAATGCGTTCAGTGAGTTGACACACCAGAAAGCTTTTCAGGAGTTGGACACACCAGAATGCGGTTCAGGAGTTGGACACACCAGAATGCGGTTCAGGAGTTGGACACACCAGAATGCGGTTCAGGAGTTGGACACACCAGAATGCGGTTCAGGAGTTGGACACACCAGAATGCGGTTCAGGAGTTGGACACACCAGAATGCGGTTCAGGAGTTGGACACACCAGAATGCGGTTCAGGAGTTGGACACACCAGAATGCGGTTCAGGAGTTGGACACACCAGAATGCGGTTCAGGAGTTGGACACACCAGAATGCGGTTCAGGAGTTGGACACACCAGAATGCGGTTCAGGAGTTGGACACACCAGAATGCGGTTCAGGAGTTGGACACACCAGAATGCGGTTCAGGAGTTGGACACACCAGAATGCGGTTCAGGAGTTGGACACACCAGAATGCGGTTCAGGAGTTGGACACACCAGAATGCGGTTCAGGAGTTGGACACACCAGAATGCGGTTCAGGAGTTGGACACACCAGAATGCGGTTCAGGAGTTGGACACACCAGAATGCGGTTCAGGAGTTGGACACACCAGAATGCGGTTCAGGAGTTGGACACACCAGAATGCGGTTCAGGAGTTGGACACACCAGAATGCGGTTCAGGAGTTGGACACACCAGAATGCGGTTCAGGAGTTGGACACACCAGAATGCGGTTCAGGAGTTGGACACACCAGAATGCGGTTCAGGAGTTGGACACACCAGAATGCGGTTCAGGAGTTGGACACACCAGAATGCGGTTCAGGAGTTGGACACACCAGAATGCGGTTCAGGAGTTGGACACACCAGAATGCGGTTCAGGAGTTGGACACACCAGAATGCGGTTCAGGAGTTGGACACACCAGAATGCGGTTCAGGAGTTGGACACACCAGAATGCGGTTCAGGAGTTGGACACACCAGAATGCGGTTCAGGAGTTGGACACACCAGAATGCGGTTCAGGAGTTGGACACACCAGAATGCGGTTCAGGAGTTGGACACACCAGAATGCGGTTCAGGAGTTGGACACACCAGAATGCGGTTCAGGAGTTGGACACACCAGAATGCGGTTCAGTTGGAAAACCCCCAATAACCCAAAAGAAAATGGGTTACGGAAAAGGGGAAGCATTGGTAGCGAAGGGGAGAGGGAGGACGATGGGGGGAGGCGGATGTGGAAAGGGCTATTAGCAAGGGGGGATGAAGCGGTAAGGCAGGACTCCAGTTCCAGGAACGGAAGGCCACGAAGAAGGAGAGGGGGGGGCTCATCGAAGGGGGGGGGGATGGGGAGGCGGCGCGGTACGGAGGCCACGGCCGAAGTGGGGGGGGAGCCGGAGACGGGATACAGGGAAGGAGATGCGGGGGCGGGGCGGGGAACGTCGCGAATCCGCACAGCGTGGTAGCAGGGGGGTGCAGGGTGGGTGAGAGTTCCAGAAGGGGCACAGGCATAGACGTGGGGAGGGAGGGGGGGAGTGGAAAGTCGAGGGGCGGGGGGGCGACACGGCGGTGGGTAAACGAGGACGGCGCCGGGGAGAATAGGAGGGGGGTGAAGGAGAGCAGGGAGGGGGCTGGTTAGAGGAGGGGTTGTGGGAGGGGGGGCAGGCGAATATGGACGGTGGGCGGGGGCTGAGGTGAGCGGAGGAGGGGACAGTTGGGGGGGGAGGGAGGCCAGGGGGGATTAGGGGGGTTGTGGAGAGGAATGGTTGGGCGGGGGGGGGTCAGAGGGGCGGGGGGGGAGACCGGGGAGGTGGGACCCAGGCGGTGGGGATGTCGGGCGGGATGGGGTTACACCGGTAGGGTGCGGGGTTGGGGGAATGGCGAAAGGGAAGACGGGTAAGGGGCTCAGTGGGGATGACCGCTGACATGGGGAGGGACACAGGCGCGGGGGGGGGGTAAGGGGGGGGCGTGGGGGGGGACAACGGAGGGGGAAATACCACTGGGCGCGCGGGGAAGAGGCGGTGGACGGGATAGAGCTTGAAGGAGGGGGCAGGGTGGCGGGGAAGTGAGGGGGGGGTAAGGGCGACGGTAGGAGGGGAAATGGGGGGGAGGGGCAGGAGGGTGTAAGGGAGGGCGGGAGCGGGAGCCGGCGAATGAGAAATGAGCAGGCCGCGTGGGGGGCCGGGGGACGGGGGGCGGGAGCATATGGAGGCCAGAGGGGGGTCGGGCGGGGAACTATGGGGCGGGGGGGGGCGGGTGGGGAGGGGGGGTGGGTGCGAAATCGGAGGCCTGGGTAGGGGGGGCGGCAGATTGGTCCCAATCGGTTGGGATAGGATAGGGGTGGGTACAGCGATGGGACCGATGGGTTGGGGGGGGAGCGGCTGTGGGGGTGTGGGGACAAGTCGTTACTAGGGGGGAGCGACAACGGGCGTGGAGGTCGCGGGAGTGGGAAGTGGGGCAGACAGGAGGTCAAAGGCCGAGGGGGGGGGGTGGGGTGTAGGGGGGAGGGAGGAGGGGGGGGGGGGGGGGGGAGAGGGGGGGGGGGGGGGGGGGGGAGGGGGGGGGGGGGGGGGGGGGGGGGGGGGGGAGGGGGGGGGGGGGGGGGGGGAGGGGGGGGGGGGGGGGGGGGGGGGGGGGGGGGGGGGGGGGGGGGGGGGGGGGAGGTGGAGAGGTGAGAGTGGGGGGGGAGGGTGGGGGGGAACGGCCGGTGAGGGGGTGAAATACTGGGACAGGGGAGAGCAATTGATGGCAGCGGGGGGGGGTACGTCAGGAGTTGGACACACCAGAATGCGGTTCAGGAGTTGGACACACCAGAATGCGGTTCAGGAGTTGGACACACCAGAATGCGGTTCAGGAGTTGGACACACCAGAATGCGGTTCAGGAGTTGGACACACCAGAATGCGGTTCAGGAGTTGGACACACCAGAATGCGGTTCAGGAGTTGGACACACCAGAATGCGGTTCAGGAGTTGGACACACCAGAATGCGGTTCAGGAGTTGGACAC
Organism: Prostheceraeus crozeri; assembly: GCA_907163375.1. NCBI lineage: Eukaryota > Metazoa > Platyhelminthes > Polycladida > Euryleptidae > Prostheceraeus > Prostheceraeus crozeri. Next base: position 169,841 of record CAJQUW010011908.1, on the reverse strand, counting down.
ACCAGAATGCGGTTCAGGAGTTGGACACACCAGAATGCGGTTCAGGAGTTGGACACAACCAAAATGCTTCAGAGTTGGGCACACCAAAATGCCGTTCAGATTTGGGACACACCAGAATGCGGTTCAGGATGGACACATACACACAACCAAAGCGGTTCAGATTTGGACACACCAGAATGCGGTTCAGGAGTTACACACCAGAATGCGTTCAGGAGTTGGACACACCAAAATGCGTCAGGATTGGACACACCAAAATGCTTCGGAGATTGGACACACCAGAATCGGTTTCAGATTGACACACCAGAATGCGGTTCATTTGCCACACCAGAATGCGTTCAGTGTTGAATACACAAATGCGGTTCAGAGTTGGATACAACCAGAAAGGCTGTTCATGTTGGATACACCAAATGCGCTCAGGAGTTGACACACCAAATGCGGTTCAGAGTTGGACACACCAGAATTCGGTTCAGAGTTGACACATCAAAATGCGTTCAGTATATGGACATCACCAGAATCGTTCAAGTTGACACACCAATCGGTTCAGAAGATATGGATACACCAAATGCGTTCGAGTTGGACATACCAGAATGTTCAGAATGACACACCAATTGCGTTCAGACTTGGACACACCAGAATGGCGTAGATTGGACATACCAGAATGCGGTTCAGGATTGACACAACCACACCAGAATCGGTTTCAGGATTTGGGACACACCAAATTGCGGTTCAGAGAGTTGACATACCAAATCGGTCAGATTGACACACCAGAATGCGATCAGGAGTTGGACCACAACAAATGCGGTTCCAGGATTGGACACACCTAAATGCGGTTCAGGAGTTGACACTCCAGAATGCGTTCAGAGTTGGACACAACATCTCAAAACCACCAGAATGCGTCAGGAGTTACACACCAGAATGCGGGTTCAGGTGTTGGATACACCAGAATGCGGTTTCAGGGAGTTGACACACCAGAATGCGTCAGGATTGGACACTCCAGAATGCGGTGCAGACTTGGACATACCAGAATGCGGTTCACGAGTTGACCCACCCAAACATGCGGTTCAGGAGTTGGACACACCAAATGCGGTTCAGAGAGTTGGACACACCAAATGCGGTTCAGGACTTGGACATACCAAAGCGGTTCACGAGTGACACATCAGACCCTACCACCCAAAATGGCGTGTACAGAGAGTGGACACACCAGAATAGCGGTTTCCAGGAGTTGGACACAACCAGAATGCGGTTCAGGAGTTGGAACACACCAGAATGCGGTTCAGTGTTGGACACACCATAAAGGCGGTTCAGGAGTTGGACACACCAGAATGCGGTTTCAGGAAGTTTGGACACACCAGAATGCGGTTCAGGGAGTTGGACCACACCAGAAATGCGTTCAGGAGTTGAACACACCAGAATGCGGTTCCGGTGTTGGACACAACCAGAATGCGGTTTCAGGAGTTTTGCCACAACCAGAATTGTACAGGATTGGACACACCAGAATGCGTTCAGGAGTTGGACACACCAGAATGCGGTTCAGGTGTTGGATACCACCAGAAAGCGGTTTCAGGAGTTGGTCACACCATAATGCGTTCAGAGTATGGACACTCTCAAATGCGGTTCAGGTGTTGGACACAACCAGAATGCGTTCAGGATTGACACACCAGAAAGCGGTTTCAGGAGTTGGACACACCAGAATGCATTCAGGGGAGTTGGACCCACACCAGAAATGCGGTTTCAGTGAGTGACGACACCAGAATGCGGTTCAAGGAGTTTTGACACAACCAGAATGCGTTCAGGTGTTGACACACCGAATGCGGTTCAGGTGTTGAATACACCAAATGCGGTTCAGGAGTTGGACACACCAGAATGCGGTTCAGGAGTTGGACCAACACCAGAAATGCGGTTCAGGTTTGGAACACACCAGAATGCGGTTCAGGAGTTGGAAAACACACCAGAATGCGGTTTCAGGAGTTGGAGGCACACCAAATGCGGTTCAGACTTGGACACACCAGAATGGGCGGTTTCAGGAGTTGGACACACCAGAATGCGGTTCAGGGAGTTGGGACACAACCAAATGGGCGGTTCAGGAGGTTGGACACACTACCCAGAATGCGGTTCAGGAAGTTGGACACACCAGAATGCGGGTCAGGAGTTGACACACCAAATGCGGTTCAGTAGTTGGATTACACCAGAATGGCGGTTCAGGTGTTGGACACACCAGAATGCGGTTTCAGAGTTGGACACACAACAGAATGCCGGTTCAGGAGTTTGGACACACCAGAATGCGGTTCAGGAGTTGGACACAAATATCTAACCAGAATGCGGTTCAGGAGTTGGACACACCAGAATGCGGTTCAGGAGTTTGGAGACCACAACCAGAAATGCGGTTCAGGAGGTTGGGACACACCAGAATGCGGGTTCAGGAGTTGGACACACCAGAATGCGGTTCAGCGGAGTTGGACACGAATACCAGAATGCGGTTCAGAGTTGGACACACCAGAAGCGGTTCAGGAGTTGGAAGACACACCCCGAGCAGAATGCGGTTCCAGGAGTTGGACACACCAACAAGAATGGCGGTTCGATTGACACACCATAATGCGGTTCAGGAGTTGGACACACCTAATGCGGTTTCAAGTTGGATACACCAGAGTGCGGTCAGGAGTGGATACACCAAATGTGCGTGCGGTTCAGGTGTTGAAGACACACAGAATGCCGGTTCAGGAGTTTTGGAACACACCAGAATGCGGTTCAGGAGTTGGACATCCACCCCAGAATGCGCGTTCAGGAGTTGGAATACACCAGAATGCGGTTCAGAGTTGGACACACCAGAATGCGGTTCAGGAGTTGGAACCACACCAGAATGCGGGTTCAGGAGTTGTACACACCATAAAGCGGTTCAGGAGTTGGGACCACACCAGAATGCGGTTCAGGATTGATAGCGACAAGAATGCGGTATCAAGTTGGACACACCAGAATGCGGTTCAGGTGTTGGGACACACCAGAATGCGGTTCAGGAGTTGGACAACATTATAGACCAAAATGCGGTTCAGGAGTTGGAGGACACACCAAAATGCGGTTCAGGAGTTGGACACACCAGAATGCGGTTCAGGAGTTGACACACCAGAATGCGGTTCATCAGGGAGTTGGACACACCAGAATGCGTTCAGGAGTTTGGACTCAACCAGAATGCGGTTCAGGAGGATGGACACACCAGAATGCGGTTCAGGAAGTTTGGACACACCAGAATGCGGTTCACGGAGTTGGACACACCAGAATGCGGTTCAGGAGTTGGACACACCAGAATGCGGTTCAGGAGTTGGACACACCAGAATGCGGTTCAGGAGTTGGACACACCAGAATGCGTTCAGGTGGTTGAATACACCAAAGCGGTTCAGGAGTTTGGGAGATACAACAACCCAAATGCGGTTTCAGGTTGGATACACCAGAAATGCTGTTCAGGAGTTGGACACACCAACATGCGGTTCAGGAGTTGGACCATACCAGAATTGCGGATCAGGAGTTGGACACACCAGAATGCGAGTTCAGGAGTTGGACACACCAGAATGCGGTTCATCAGGAGTTGGACACACCAGAATGCGGTTCAGGAGTTGGGACACACCAGAATGCGGTTCAGGAGTTGACATACCAGAATGTGGTTCAAGGAGTTGGACAACACAGAATCGGTTCAGACTTGGACACCACCAGAATGCGGTTCAGAGGTGACACACCAGAATGCGGTTCAGGAGTGACACAAAAACCCAAAAAAAAAAAAAAAAAAATGCGTTCAGGAAGTTGGACCCACACCAGAATGCGGTTTCAGGAGTTGACACACCAGAATGCGGTTCAGGAGTTGGACACACCAGAATGCGGTTCAGGGAGTTTGGACACACCAGAAATGCGGTTCAGGTTGGATACACCAGAATCGGTTTCAGGAGTTGGACATCCAACCAGAATGCGGTTCAGGTGTTGGATACACCATAGATGCTGTTCAGGATTGGACACCCCGCCACCAGAATGCGTTCAGGCTTTGACACACTGAATGCGGTCAGGAGTTGGACACACCAGAATGCGGTTCAGGAGTTGGACACACCAGAATGCGGTTCAGGAGTTGGACACACCAGAATGCGGTTCAGGAGTTGGACACACCAGAATGCGGTTTCAGGAGTTGGACACACCAGAATGGCGGTTCAGGGAGTTGGCCACACCAGAAAGGCGGATCAGGGTTGGACACCCCAGCTGCGGTTTCCGCGTTGGCCCCACCCGCATGCGGTTCAGGAGTTGACACACTCAGAATAAAAAATGCGGTTCATGAGTTGGATACACCAGAATGCGGTTCAGGAGTTGGAACACACCAGAATGCGGTTCAGGAGTTGGACACACCAGAATTGCGGTTCAGGAAGTTGGACACACCAGAATGCGGTTTCAGGAGTTGGACACACCAGAATGCGGTTCAGGAGTTGGACACACCAGAATGCGGTTCAGGAGTTGGACACACCAGAAGCGGTTCAGAGGAGTTGGACACAACCAGAATGCGGTTCAGGAGTTGGAACACACCAGAATGTCGGTTCAGATTTGGATCCCCCCACACAAATCGGTTCAGGAGTTGGGACACACCAAATGCGGTTCAGGAGTTGGAGACCTCACCAGAATGCGGTTCAGGAGTTGGACACAACTTCCTCAGAATGCGGTTCAAGAGTTTGGACACACTCTAAACCACCAGGAATGCGGTTCAGAGTTGGTACACACCAGAATGCGGTTCAGGAGTTGGGACACACCAGAAATGCGGTTCAGGAGTTGGACACACCAGAATGCGGTTCAAGGAGTTGGACACACCAGAATGCGGATCAGGAGTTGACAACCAACCAAATGCGGTTCAGGAGTTTATTTTGGACACAACCAGAATGCGGTTTCAGAGTTGGACACACCAGACTGCGTTCAGGAGTTGGACACAACCAGAATGCGTTCAGGAGTTGGAACACACAGAATGCGGTTCAGGGAGTTGGATACACCAAAATGCTGTTCAGAGTTGTACACCAGAATGCGGTCAGGAGTTGGAACACACCAGAAGTGCGGTTCAGGCTGTTGGAAACACACCAAAATGCGGATTCAGGAGTTGGACACACCCGAATGCGGTTCAGGAGTTGGGGGCACACCAGAATGCGGTTTCAGGAGTTGGACACACCAGACAATGGCGGTTCAGGAGTTGGACACACCAGAATGCGGTTCAGGAGTTGGACACACCCAGAATGCGGTTCAGGATGTTGGACACACCAGAATGCGGTTCAGGTGTTGGATCACACCAGAATGCGGTTCATGGAGTTGGACCACACCAGAATGCGGTTCAGGAGTTGGACACACCAGAATGCGGTTCAGGAGTTGGACACACCAGAATGCGGTTCAGGAGTTGGACACACCAGAATGCGGTTCAGGAGGTTGGATACACCAAATGCGGTTCAGGAGTTTGGACACACCAGAATGCGGTTCAGGTGAGTTGGATACACCAGAATGCGGTTCAGGAGTTGGACATTAACACCTAAAAGACACCAGAATGGCGGTTTTCAGGCGTTGGACACACCAGAATGGCGGTTCAGGAGTTGGAATCACACCAGGAATGCGGCTTCAGGACTTGGAGGACACACCAGAATGCGGTTTCAGGAGTTGGACACAAAACCAGAATGCGGTTCAGGAGTTGGACAACACCAGAATCGCGGTTCAGGAGTTGGACAATAACCAAATGGCGGTTCAGGCGATGGACACACCAGAATGCGGTTCAGGAGTTGGACACACCAGAATGCGGTTCAGGAGTTGGACACACCATAATGCGGTTCAGGAGTTGGACACACCAGAATGCGGTTCAGGAGTTGGACACACCAGGGAAAGGAAGGGGGGAGGAGGAATGCGGTTCAGCGTTGGACACACCAGAATGCGGTTCAGGTGTTGGACACACCAGAATGCGGTTCAGGAGTTGGACACACCAGAATGCGGTTCAGGAGTTGGACACACCAGAATGCGGTTCAGGTGTTGGACACCAGAATGCGGTTAGGAGTTGAGAACCACCATAATGCGGTTCAGGAGTTGGACACACCAGAATGCGGTTCAGGAGTTGGACACACCAGAATGCGGTTCAGGAGTTGGACACACCAGAATGCGGTTCAGGAGTTGGACACACCAGAATGCGGTTCAGGAGTTGGACACACCAGAATGCGGTTCAGGAGTTGGACACACCAGAATGCGGTTCAGGAGTTGGACACACCAGAATGCGGTTCAGGAGTTGGACACACCAGAATGCGGTTCAGGAGTTGGACATACCAGAATGCGGTTCAGGAGTTGGACACACCAGAATGCGGTTCAGGAGTTGGACACACCAGAATGCGGTTCAGGAGTTGGACACACCAGAATGCGGTTCAGGAGTTGGACACACCAGAATGCGGTTCAGGAGTTGGACACACCAGAATGCGGTTTCAGGAGTTGGACACACCAGAATGCGGTTCAGGAGTTGGACACACCAGAATGCGGTTCAGGAGTTGGACACACCAGAATGCGGTTCAGGAGTTGGACACACCAGAATGCGGTTCAGGAGTTGGACACACCAGAATGCGGTTCAGGAGTTGGACACACCAGAATGCGGTTCAGGAGTTGGACACACCAGAATGCGGTTCAGGAGTTGGACACACCAGAATGCGGTTCAGGAGTTGGACACACCAGAATGCGGTTCAGGAGTTGGACACACCAGAATGCGGTTCAGGAGTTGGACACACCAGAAATGCGGTTCAGGTGAGTTGGACACACCAGAATGCGGTTCAGGAGTTGGACACACCAGAATGCGGTTCAGGAGTTGGACACACCAGAATGCGGTTCAGGAGTTGGACACACCAGAATGCGGTTCAGGAGTTGGACACACCAGAATGCGGTTCAGGAGTTGGACACACCAGAATGCGGTTCAGGAGTTGGACACACCAGAATGCGGTTCAGGAGTTGGACACACCAGAATGCGGTTCAGGAGTTGGACACACCAGAATGCGGTTCAGGAGTTGGACACACCAGAATGCGGTTCAGGAGTTGGACACACCAGAATGCGGTTCAGGAGTTGGACACACCAGAATGCGGTTCAGGAGTTGGACACACCAGAATGCGGTTCAGGAGTTGGACACACCAGAATGCGGTTCAGGAGTTGGACACACCAGAATGCGGTTCAGGAGTTGGATACACCAGAATGCGGTTCAGGAGTTGGACACACCAGAATGCGGTTCAGGAGTTGGACACACCAGAATGCGGTTCAGGAGTTGGACACACCAGAATGCGGTTCAGGAGTTGGACACACCAGAATGCGGTTCAGGAGTTGGACACACCAGAATGCGGTTCAGGAGTTGGACACACCAGAATGCGGGTCAGGAGTTGGACACACCAGAATGCGGTTCAGGAGTTGGACACACCAGAATGCGGTTCAGGAGTTGGACACACCAGAATGCGGTTCAGGAGTTGGACACACCAGAATGCGGTTCAGGAGTTGGACACACCAGAATGCGGTTCAGGAGTTGGACACACCAGAATGCGGTTCAGGAGTTGGACACACCAGAATGCGGTTCAGGTGTTGGACACACCAGAATGCGGTTCAGGAGTTGGACACACCAGAATGCGGTTCAGGAGTTGGACACACCAGAATGCGGTTCAGGAGTTGGACACACCAGAATGCGGTTCAGGAGTTGGACACACCAGAATGCGGTTCAGGAGTTGGACACACCAGAATGCGGTTCAGGAGTTGGACACACCAGAATGCGGTTCAGGAGTTGGACACACCAGAATGCGGTTCAGGAGTTGGACAAACGAGAATGCGGTTCAGGAGTTGGACACACCAGAATGCGGTTCAGGAGTTGGACACACCAGAATGCGGTTCAGGAGTTGGACACACCAGAATGCGGTTCAGGAGTTGGACACACCAGAATGCGGTTCAGGAGTTGGACACACCAGAATGCGGTTCAGGAGTTGGACACACCAGAATGCGGTTCAGGAGTTGGACACACCAGAATGCGGTGCAGGAGTTGGACACACCAGAATGCGGTTCAGGAGTTGGACACACCAGAATGCGGTTCAGGAGTTGGACACACCAGAATGCGGTTCAGGAGTTGGACACACCAGAATGCGGTTCAGGAGTTGGACACACCAGAATGCGGTTCAGGAGTTGGACACACCAGAATGCGGTTCAGGAGTTGGACACACCAGAATGCGGTTCAGGAGTTGGACACCCCAGAATGCGGTTCAGGAGTTGGACACACCAGAATGCGGTTCAGGAGTTGGACACACCAGAATGCGGTTCAGGAGTTGGACACACCAGAATGCGGTTCAGGAGTTGGACACACCAGAATGCGGTTCAGGAGTTGGACACACCAGAATGCGGTTCAGGAGTTGGACACACCAGAATGCGGTTCAGGATTTGGACACACCAGAATGCGGTTCAGGAGTTGGACACACCAGAATGCGGTTCAGGAGTTGGACACACCAGAATGCGGTTCAGGAGTTGGACACACCAGAATGCGGTTCAGGAGTTGGATACACCAGAATGCGGTTCAGGAGTTGGATACACCAGAATGCGGTTCAGGTGTTGGACATACCAGAATGTGGTACAGGAGTTGGACACACCAGAATGCGTTCAGGAGTTGGACACACCAGAATGCGGTTCAGAGTTGGACACACCAGAATGCGGTTCAGGAGTTGGACACACCAGAATGCGGTTCAGGTGTTGGGACACACCAGAATGCGGTTCAGGAGTTTGGACACACCAGAATGCGGTTCAGGAGTTGGACACACCAGAATGCGGTTCAGGAGTTTGGACACACCGATGCGGTTCAGGAGTTGGACACACCAGAATAGGGTTCAGGAGTTGGACACACAGAATGCGGTTCAGGAGTTGGACACACCAGAATGCGGTTCAGGAGTTGGACACACCGAATGCGGTTCAGGAGTTGGACACACCAGAATGCGGTTCAGGAGTTGGACATACAGAATGCGGTTCAGGAGTTGGACACACCAGATGCGGTTCAGGAGTTGGGAACACCGAATGCGGTTCAGGAGTTGGACACACCAGAATGCGGTTCAGGAGTTGGACACACCAGAATGCGGTTCAGGAGTTGGACACACCAGAATGCGGTTCAGGAGTTGGGACCACAGAATGCGGTTCAGGAGTAGGACACCCGAATGCGGTTCAGGAGTTGGACATACCAGAATGCGGTTCAGGAGTTGGACACACCAGAATGCGGTTCAGGAGTTGGACACACCAGAATGCGGTTCAGGAGTAGGACACACCAGATGCGGTTTTTTCCAGGAGTTGGACACACCAGAATGCGGTTCAGGAGTTGGATCACACAGAATGCGGTTCAGGCGTTGGACACACCAGCATGCGGTTCAGGAGTTGGACACACCAGACTGCGGTTCAGGAGTTGGACAACACCAGAATGCGGTTCAGGAGTTGGCACACACCAGAATGCGGTTCAGGCGTTGGACCTACCAGAAAGCGGTTCAGGAGTTGGACACACCAGAATGCGGTCAGGAGTTGGCCACAAAAACCCAGAAATGCGGTTTAGGAGTTTGACACACCAGAATGCGGTTCAGGAGTTGGACACACCAGAATGCGGTTCAGGAGTTGGACACACCAGAATGCGGTTCAGGCGTTGGACACACCAAATGCGTTCAGGAGTTGACACACCAGAATGCGGTTCAGAGTTGGACACACCAGAATGCGGTTCAGGAGTTGGACCACCAGAATGCGGTTCCGGCGGTTTTTTTGTTTTTTTTTTTTTTTTTATTGTTTATTTTTTGGACACCAGAATGCGGTTCAGGAGTTGGGACACACCAGAATGCGGTTCAGGCGTTGGACACACCAGAATGCGGTTCAGGAGTTGGACACACCAGATGCGGTTCAGGAGTTGGACACACCAGAATGCGGTTCAGGAGTTGGACACACCAGAATGCGGTTCAGGAGTTGGACACCCCAGAATGCGTTTCATGAGTTGGACACACAGAATGCGTTTCAGGAGTTGGATCACACCTGAATGCGGTTCAGGAGTTGGACACACCAGAATGCGGTTCAGGAGTTGGACACACCAGAATGCGGTTCAGGAGTTGGACACACCAGAATGCGGTTCAGGAGTTGGACACACCAGAATGCGGATCAGGAGTTGGACACACCATAATGCGGTTCAGGAGTTGGACACACCAGAATGCGGTTCAGGAGTTGGACACCAAGAATGCTGGTTCAGAGTTGACACACCAGAATGCGGTTTCAGGAGTTGGACACACCAGAATGCGGTTCAGGAGTTGGACACACCAGAATGCGGTTCAGGAGTTGGACACACCAGAATGCGGTTCAGGAGTTGGACACACCAGAATGCGGTTCAGGAGTTGGACACACCAGAATGCGGTTCAGGAGTTGGACAAACCAGAATGCGGTTCAGGAGTTGGACACACCAGAATGCGCGTTAGGAGTTGGACACACCAGAATGCGGTTCAGGAGTTGGACACACCGAATTGCGTTCAGGAGTTGGACACACCAGAATGCGGTTCAGGAGTTGGACACACCAGAATGCGGTTCAGGAGTTGGACACACCAGAATGCGGTTCAGGAGTTGGACACACCCAGAATGCGGTTCAGGAGTTACACACCAAATGCGGTTCAGGAGTTGGACACACCAGAATGCGGTTCAGGAGTTGGACACACCCGCAGCGGTTCAGGAGTTGGCCACTTCCAGAATGCGGTTCAGGAGTTGGACACACCAGAATGCGGTTCAGGAGTTGGACACACCAGAATGCGGTTCAGGAGTTGGACACACCAGAATGCGGTTCAGGAGTTGGACACACCAGAATGCGGTTCAGGAGTTGGACACACCAGAATGCGGTTCAGGAGAAGGATACACCTGAATGCGGTTAGGCGTTGGACACACCAGCATGGGTTCAAGGTGTTGAATACCCCAGGCATGCGGTTCAGGCGTTGGACACACAGAAGCGGTTCGGAGTGGACACCTCCGACTGCGGATCAGGCCTTGACACACCATATGCGGTTCAGCGGTTGGACACACCAGAATGCGGTTCAGGAGTTGGACACACCAGAATGCCGGTTCAGGAGTTGGACACACCAGAATGCGGTTCAGGAGTTGGACACACCAGAATGCGGTTCAGGAGTTGGCCGACACCAGAATGTTTTTTTTTTTTTTTTTTTTTTTTCGGTTCAGAGTTGACACACCAGAATGCGGTTCAGGAGTTGGACACACCAGAATGCGGTTCAGGAGTTGGACACACCAGAATGCGGTTCAGGAGTTGGACACACCAGAATGCGGTTCAGGGTTGGACACCAGAATGCGGTTCAGGAGCTGGACACACCGGAATGCGGTTCAGGAGTTGGACACACCAGACTGCGGTTCAGAGTTGGACACACCAGAATGCGGTTCAGGAGTAGGACACACCAGAATGCGGTTCAGGAGTTGAATACACCAGAATGCGGTTCAGGAGTTGGACACACCAGAATGCGGTTCAGGAGTTGGACACACCAGAATGCGGTTCAGGAGTTGGACACACCAGAATGCGGTTCAGGAGTTGGACACACCAGAATGCGGTTCAGGAGTTGGACACACCAGAATGCGGTTCAGGAGTTGGACACACCAGAATGCGGTTCAGGAGTTGGACACACCAGAATGCGGTTCAGGAGTTGGACACACCAGAATGCGGTTCAGGACTTGGACACACCAGAATGCGGTTCAGGAGTTGGACACACCAGAATGCGGTTCAGGAGTTGGACACACCAGAATGCGGTTCAGGAGTTGGACACACCAGAATGCGGTTCAGGAGTTGGACACACCAGAATGCGGTTCAGGAGTTGGGACACACCAGAATGCGGTTCAGGTGTTGGACACACCAGAATGCGGTTCAGGAGTTGGACACACCAGAATGCGGTTCAGGAGTTGACACACCAGAATGCGGTTCAGGAGTTGGATACACCAGAATGCGGTTCAGGAGTTGGACACACCAGAATGCGGTTCAGGAGTTGGACACACCAGAATGCGGTTCAGGAGTTGGACACACCAGAATGCGGTTCAGGTGTTGGACACACCAGAATGCGGTTCAGGTGTTGAATACACCAGAATGCGGTTCAGGAGTTGGATACACCAGAATGCGGTTCAGGTGTTGGATACACCAGAATGCGGTTCAGGAGTTGGACACACCAGAATGCGGTTCAGGAGTTGGACACACCAGAATGCGGTTCAGGAGTTGCATACACCAGAATGCGGTTCAGGAGTTGAACACACCAGAATGCGGTTCAGGAGTTGGACACACCAGAATGCGGTTCAGGAGTTGGACACACCAGAATGCGGTTCAGGAGTTGGGCACACCAGAATGTGGTTCAGGAGTTGGACACACCAGAATGCGGTTCAGGAGGTTGGACACACCAGAATGCGGTTCAGGAGTTGGACACACCAGATGCGGTTCAGGGAGTTGGACACACCCGAATGCGGTTCAGGAGTTGGACACACCAGAATGCGGTTCAGGAGTTGGACACACCAGATGCGGTTCAGGAGTTGGACACACCAGAATGCGGTTCTGGTGTTTACACAACAGAATGCGGTTCAGGAGTTGGAACACCAGAATGCGGTTCAGGAGTTGGACACACCAGAATGCGGTTCAGGAGTTGGACACCAGAATGCGGTTCAGGAGTTGGACACACCAGAATGCGGTTCAGGAGTTGGACACACCAGAATGCGGTTCAGGAGTTGGACCTCCCGAAGCGGTTCAGGAGTTGGCCACACCAGAATGCGGTTCAGACTTGAACACCACCCTAATGCGGGGATTCAGGAGTTGGACACACAGAATGCGGTTAGGGTTGAGACACACCAGAATGCGGTTCAGGAGTTGGACCCACCAGAATGCGGTTCAGGAGTTGGACACACCAGAATGCGGTTCAGGAGTTGGACACACCAGAATGCGGTTCAGGAGTTGGACACACCAGAATGCGGTTCAGGAGTTGGAACACACCAGATGCGGTTCAGGAGTTGACACACCTGAATGCGGACTCAGGAGTTGGGACACCCCAGATGCGGTTTCAGGCAGTTTCGGCCCCACCGAATGCGGTTCAGGAGTTGGACACCCCAGAATGCGGTTCAGGAGTTGGACACACCAGAATGCGGTTTCAGGAGTTGGACACCCCAGAATGCGGTTCAGGAGTTGGACAAACCAGAATGGGGTTCTGGACTTGAACACAACATAATGCGGTTCAGGAGTTGGACACAGCCTGCGGTCAGGCAGTTGGATTCCCCCAGAATGCGGTTCAGAGTTGGAAACACCAGAATGCGGTTCAGGAGTTGGACACACCAGAATGCGGTTCAGGAGTTGGACACACCAGAATGCGGTTCAGGAGTTGGACACACCAGAATGCGTTCAGAGTTGGACACACCCCGAAAGCGGTTCAGAGATGGACACACAAATGTGGTTCAGGATTGGACACACCGGGAGAAAAATGCGGTTACAGACTTGACACACCAGAATGTGGTTCAGGAGTTGGACACACCAGAATGCGGTTCAGGCGTTGAATTCGACACACCAGAATGCGGTTCAGCGTTGAACACACAGATGCGGTTCAGGAGATTGCATACCAGATGCGTTACGAGTTGGACACACAGAATGCTTCATAGTTGACATACCAGAATGCGGTTCAGGAGTTGGACACACAGCTGCGGTTCAGGTGTTGGACACACCAGAATGCGGTTCAGGGTTGGACACACCAGAATGCGGTTCAGGAGTTGGACACACCAGAATGCGTTCAGGAGTTGGAACACCAGAATGCGGTTCAGGAGAGGACACCAGAATGCGGTCCGGAGTTGGACACACCAGAATGCGGTTCAGGAGTTGGACACACCAGAATGCGGTTCAGGAGTTGGACACCCAGAATGCGGTTCAGGAGTTGGACCTACCAGAATGCGGTTCAGGAGTTGGACACAAACCCAAATTCGGTTTTTTTTTTTTTTTTTTTTTTTTTTTTTTTTTTTTTTTTTTTTTTTTTTTTTTTTTTTTTTTTTTTTTTTATTTTTTTTTTTTTTTATTTTTTTTTTTTTTTTTTTTTTTTTTTTTTTTTTTTTTTTTTTTTTTTTTTTTTTTTTTTTTTTTTTTTTTTTTTTTTCAAGGAGTTGGACACCCACCAGAATGCGGTTCAGGAGTTGGACACACCAGAATGCGGTTCAGGAGTTGGACACACCAGAATGCGGTTCAGGAGTTGTCACCCCGCTGCGGTTTCCGGGTTGGGACACACCAGAATGCGGTTCAGGAGTTGGACACACCAGAATGCGGTTCAGGAGTTGGACACACCAGAATGCGGTTCAGGAGTTGGACACACCAGACTGCGGATCAGGTGTTGGACACACCAGAATGCGGTTCAGGCGTTGGACACACCAGACTGCGGTTCAGGAGTTGGACACATCAAATTTTCCAGAATGCGGTTCAGGAGTTGGACACACCAGAAACGACAGGAGGAAAAAGAAAGGAATGCGGTTCAGGAGTTGGACACACCAGAATGCGGTTCAGGAGTTGGACACACCAGAATGCGGTTCAGGAGTTGGACACACCAGAATGCGGTTCAGGAGTTGGACACACCAGAATGCGGTTCAGGAGTTGGACACACCAGAATGCGGTTCAGGAGTTGGACACACCAGAATGCGGTTCAGGTGTTGGACACACCAGAATGCGGTTCAGGAGTTGGATACACCAGAATGCGGTTCAGGAGTTGGACACACCAGAATGCGGTTCAGGAGTTGGATACACCAGAATGCGGTTCATGAGTTGGACACACCAGAATGCAGTTCAGGAGTTGGACACACCAGAATGCGGTTCAGGAGTTGGACACACCAGAATGCGGTTCAGGAGTTGGACACACCAGAATGCGGTTCAGGAGTTGGAGGTTGCTGGAACCGCTTGTCATCCGCCGTGTTGACTTTACCGGCCCATCGGAGCAGGCTGAGCTTCAAGTCCAGCCTGTAGAAGTTTGTACACACACCCGCGTAATGTTTGAGAAGATCTGCAGCATCTCGTGTGAGCAAATATCGTTGAAGAGAAGCGTTCTCCCGGACGGTAGGGTTGGAGACGAGGAAGTTCTGCCATTTCTTCAACTGATACTGATGCTTTGAGTGTCGTGCAGGGATGCTGCTGGATGGGAAGAGCTGAAGACGCAGACGATGAACTTGACAGGTCGCCTCTGTCAGGGATTTGACGGCGTCTTGGACTGCACGCCGAGCTTTCTCTTCTTCTTGACTCAGGCTATTTGTAACAGGCAGTAGTTGGATGAGGAGAGACTTGGACATAGTTAGGTCTTCTTGCAACGTGAGGAGGAAAAGGCGATCGAAGAAGAGCAATGAGAGCCGATCTGATTTGTCTGTCTCCACACTGCGCTCACTGCTGGTGGGAAACACTCGTGGCTGGAGACGGTCTCGGCCTTCGTTCGTATTTGGAACGGGAAAGGCAGCCGCTTGAGCCACCTGGGATCCTGCCTGTCCCACCAGACGAGCCACAGCACGTAGACGTACATCCAGAAGGAAGGAATCGATGACATGTTCCAGTTCCCGGTCAAGAGCTGACATTACGCCTACAGACCCGAAAGTGACACCGGTGTGTAGGAGATCTTCACATCCACAGTCCGCGTGTGTCGTTTGGTCAATTCTCACTACTGGAAATGACTCCCTGAGATTTGCAGGCCTCCGCACAAGCAAGACCACAACTCCTGACAGCACACAGAGAAGAAGGAAAATGACGAGCACTCCCATCAACTTAGCAATGATGGGCAGGCGTCGGGTTGGTCGGGTGCCGGTGGGCTGCACCAGTTCGTAAGAGAATTTCGTTGGTATAACGGCAGGAGAAGTTGAATTCGACATTTTTGCAGTTCAATTGAAGGATGGTTGAGTATTTATGCAGTTTGAGAAAAAGGGAATCCCAGATTCTGTCTCTGCCAGAACAATGACACATTTACCAGGCAGGGAATCCCAGATGGTTCTAAAATTAGAAATGCCTGCTGACGAATCGTTCTGTGAATGCTAGGCGTACGTCATCTACAACAATAGAATGAACTACGTTTACTGCTGCGTTGATAGGGGTGCAGCATGCTATTCACAGGGTGGCGGCGGCCCTGGAATTTGAAGCATGAA
This sequence comes from Prostheceraeus crozeri, assembly GCA_907163375.1. NCBI lineage: Eukaryota > Metazoa > Platyhelminthes > Polycladida > Euryleptidae > Prostheceraeus > Prostheceraeus crozeri. The sequence continues at coordinate 153,676 of CAJQUW010011908.1, read as the reverse complement.
ATCTGGCCGCCACCCTGTATTCATATTTCTTGCTTTAAAATTGACTCTTGTGTACGTTTCATCGAACAAATCAAAATTAGTCGCCCTTTTAGAATTTCCTCATAGAATAGAGTACAGAATGTGATCACTTGTTACTGCGTCTACATCTGTTGCTTATATTTCTACTGCTTGGAATTTCAACAAGTCTATTTCTTCTAGGGGTGCACATCAGCATGCAGTCTACCGCTCCCGGGATCTTCGCAGCTTTTTTAATGAATTGTTATCAATTCAACGTAGCAAAGTGCGTCAAGGTAACAAAGTTTTAAAAAAAACAAGCTAATGACTAGTTAATTTTCATTAGGTACAAAATATGATTTAAAAGAAAAGTTTTATATCCTAAAATGTCTAAAAATTTTAAAAATACTTACTAGAAGGACAAACAACGCTTCTCCTCTCCTCATGTGTAATGAATTGGCGAGTAAGTCGTTCTTCAAAATCAAGAAATTCATTTTGACTTTCCAAATTTTGTACGAAAGAAAAACACACAGGCCTATTAGGTTCCGTTTGTTATTGCTGTGAACGGGAGGGCCATATTACTGAATGAATTTCAAAAGCAAAATACCAAATTTCCTCTCAAAATCTGCTTACCACTGAAATGACTCCACATTTATGCTTTTCTGATGTTCGGATATAATTCAATATTTAATTATTCTGCATAACCTGTGATTCAGGTTTCCCTATTTTCCGGAAAATCAGATGTTCCTGTTTCTGTTCTGCTAAATCATAATAATGCCAGCTTTTCAAAATTATGCATTCTAACTTCGGTTTCTCGGGATTTTGTGGATTTTTGGTGAGCATTGGATCCTTGCTGTGACTTAAAACTTCTATGTTGTTAGCGAATTCAAGAATGAATTGATTTGAGAGATCCAGTGTTCTTTAACGGATTAATGGAATGGAACTCGAGTCTGCCCCGTAAGGTGTGCGGAGGTCATCCGCCTGAGGGAGCGGGCGATTCCCCCCGTCAGGTGTGCGGAGGTCATCCGCCTCAGGGAGCGGGCGATTCCCCCCGTCAGGTGTGCGGAGCTCATCCGCCTGAGGGAGCGGGCGATTCCCCCCGTCAGGTGTGCGGAGCTCATCCGCCTGAGGGAGCGGACGATTCCCCCCGTCAGGTGTGCGGAGCTCATCCGCCTCAGGGAGCGGGCGATTCCCCCGTCAGGTGTGCGGAGCTCATCCGCCTCAGGGAGCGGGCGATTCCCCCGTCAGGTGTGCGGAGCTCATCCGCCTCAGTTAGAGGGCGTGGTTTGACACTACCACCTCCGTCTTGTCGGCTGTGGGAACGTCGGTGACTCCTTAGAATAGCGTAGCACATCCCCACAGACACGTATGGGTTGGATAAGCATCACAGTTTGAAACCGATCACGAGTATATGAAGTGACTGAAGAATACCTCGAAGGTTAGAGGTGACACAAATTTCTATCGCTCATTAGTATCCACAATATTCTCTCAAGCAGAACCCGCACCTAAATATATCTAACAAGGGGATTTTGCGAGTTGTATGATAAAGGCACTGTCAGTGGATGTATTATTTATCATTGTCTATCAATAGCAATTATTGCTCAACAGTTGACCTAGCTACAACTGCCGGTCAGTAATCAACATAACATAGATCAGAGGCACATGCTCATGAGAATGTGCAATGTTCAGTCACACGGCCGGTTTTAGACCACAGCAAATGTCGAAGATCGGATTTGTAGAATGTTCCATATGAGCAAAGGGGTATCTCTACAGAATTCCTGCACTGATGCCCTGCATGTGATGTACGGCTTCAATTGAATCATCAGTCTGAACGGAAAATGATGGGCAAGAGAACAGAGTTTTCTGAGAATTTCTTTAATTTCCTGAAGTAGTTATTTTATAAATAATTTCTTTTATTTGCTGTCTTCTATGCTATTGTTGGAGTATTTGCTACTTTCGAATGCTTGAAGTGCAAATAAAGCAATACTGACTTCACATGATTATTTTATTGTCCCGGTATGGTCTTCCATCATAAAATGACGACACTGTTTGTCTCAGTTATGTTCAAATTAGATGCTCTGAGATTCAGTGATCAAGGGAGTTCTCTTCTACATTTTCCAATGCATGTCCCCTCCTTGAAATTTTTTTAAAATCCCACAGAATTTGTTTGTGCATTATTTGTATATCATTGAAGCTGAATTTCGTGGAAATCATTCATTACTTCTCCTGCTTGGTTATAAAAAGGCGTTCTTTGACACTCCATGTCTTGATGGACAGAAAATGTCAACGCTTTGACAAAATTAAGCGTCAATCTTCTCTTGTACATTTTCTTGGCCTTTGTGTCGTCGGGATGACCTCTTTCAACACAAAGTTATTGAAATTATTCTGTAACGTCAGAAGGTGGCATCGAGCTATATGCAAGTATCCATATAATGGACGCATCAGAAAAAGAGAAGTCTTGTTTCTGTAAGCTCGAAATGGAATTGTTTTTAGCAATGTGAAAATCCCTGACCAAAGCCTTCGTCAAGTACAACCTGCCATCCAGTGAGTGGTCGGGCCAGCTGCGAAAATGTTTATAAAAAAGGACGAAGTCCTGCGAAAAAATGAAATCTTGTTATTTATGCATTTAAATGAATCCATGCTGTTTAACGGTGCAAATGCTGCTTTTCAGGATGAATAATACGTAAACTAATGATAGTTAATCACTTTGTTTGTATTATTCTTCATGTCATCAGTTAGTCAATGCTTCATGGTAATGGTAGCGTTTTACATTCTGTAGCAGGTTCAGCAAAAGAGAAAAGTTGCAGCAGCAGCGGTTCTTATTAGTATGAATTGGGTCTGTGTGGCTGTTTTATGCTGTTGAAAGCATTTGTTTATGTTTCAAATTACCATGTGCAAACCTTTCAGAGCTATGCTTTAGAAGTCGTTGGTAGCTCCGTAAAAGAAGTCACTGATGTACTCTCCACTTTTTACAAATGGACAAGTGACCATCAGAATAGGTTTAAAAACAGTTACAGAAAGAAGGGGAAAATAACTTGAAGGAAATGAATTCGATGCTTGACAATACATTGAGAGATGAAGGAATGAGACATCGGAAAAATGGTAACACACAAATGCACAAATGAATGGAAAACCATTAGTAGAGCTTAGTAGTCTTAGATGAAAAAATAGCTAATTCAAGCCTAGCAAAGTGTATTTTTCTGCAATATTGATGGAAAACCAGACAAGACTGCTGTGGGAGGAGGCGTCAAAGGAAGAAAAGTATCATCTTTAGTTATATTTCAAGGTTATCATAAAAAATATTGTTACATCCTTGCTAATTAAGATTTCCACACTGCTGAATTTCTACATGTACATCATCCGTCCTTCTTGGTTCGCATTTATTATTTGTTTTCCTCTTTTATGAGAACTCGTACTTTCTGTTACTGCTGAATTAAACTTCTTCACTTTCTTCTACTCTTTTGTCAACGCCTGAGATCGAATGGACCAGACCCTGTCTTAAATTAGTGACATGAATTTTTGTTGTAGTCGGTTTAGTTGTCAGATTGGAAGTCTTTGGTTATATTTGTTACACGCAATAATGCATGTAATGACTGAAAATATGGATTCGGTAACAATGTGAAAACTTAATAATTCTTATTAACAAAAATGGCTCTTCAGCAGCAATAATTGATGACGGTTATTGCGAGCTCATAATCAGATCTTTGCGAAGAATCTTCTGCGAGGCTCATTGATGACGAAACGCAGTTGCATTCGGAATGTCTTGTTGCAATTGATTAGTTTCCGTCTGAATCAGTGCGTTGCAGCCATGAAACATAGAGGACTATTATAAACAGATCGCCCGGAAGCTGTAAGGCGTTCTTGGTCAAGTTTTGATAAGAGCGGTGTCCATCCTGCTTGATCATGAAATATACTCATTGACAAAATTTTTGAAACATTTACTTCTTTAACTTCTTTCATTTTTGACTGGTTTATATACATGTATGTATGATACCTTGATAATTTAGTCACAATCTCCACCAAGTCGCTAGCACAGAAAAACAACGCATGTAGCAGATTCAACTTTAATAGCGCGTGTGCCCCCTCTAGCTCCAATACATTCAGTAATCCGAGATGGCATGGATTCACAAAGTTTCTGAATGAAGGATGTTTCAAGGAGAAGCCACTGTTCTGTCAGTCTTTCAGAGAGAATCTTCAGGGACACTGGTGGAAGTGAATAGCGGTCTCTCACTCGCCGCCCAAGCTCGTCCCAGACTTGTTCAATGGGTGACAAGTCAGGTGAGCGTGCAGGCCAGTCAAGGGTTTGAATGTCCAATCTCCTAACAGTGGCAATGACAGCCGAGGAGCAATTGTGACAGTTGTATCGATATCAAAATTTGAAATTTGACCACCATAGATCTTTCTCCATTCTCTAATGTGTTGAATGGTAATACATAGAAAGCTAGATATTGCATCATACCTGAGAAAAAAATGAAACAAACTTCAATTCAAGCCAATGATAGTTTGTTTCATTAATTATGTCAATGAGTATATGATGCTATTATTCGCTGCTATTAGTCGGCCTGCGAAAATTTAGCTGAGCTGCGAACAAAATGGAAAAATCTCTGGCCCGACCACTGTTGCCATATTCCTCTATCAATCAACCCAGAGGAATGAACCTTCACACTTGCTTTAGCTCACTGCCGTGTACCTCAATCCTGATGTATGTTTCTTGTGAAAGATTTTGTGTTGACAACTTTATTTCCAGACGTGATGCATTTTATCCTGCTCAAATGGAGGTGCTATGGAAGTCTATTTGTGACTTGGATCAGGAATTGTCCGCACTGTTGACGCGACACATGAGCGGTGTTCCAAGCAGTCGAGGGATCCTCTCAGAGACGGACTGGTGGCGACAGGTGACACGATTGCGACACTCCTTGATGGAGAAGCATTCGACTCTTCTTATGGCGGACTTGGAACTGTGCAATCAAAGACAATCTGAACAGGCTTTGTGGAAGAGCGTGTTCTACACGGTCATCGATCCGCTGAAGAAATTTCTTGATCTGGAGCGTCGCGCAGATCTTGTTGAGGTGGCGCTAAAAGTTATTGCTGAAGGTGACTCGTTTTTCAGGTGAGTGCAAGGAAGCCTTGTCATTCTTCAGTCGTGAATTCTAGGCATCAATGACTAAGTCTTCAATGAATGCATTGATTTTAGATAGTTGATATTAGGTGTTATAGCCATTGATTTTTCAAAAATATTCGAACACTCCCTTTGTTAGGCCGAAATGTAAATATATTCAAGTAAAAGAGAAAATGAGCAGGCACCCAACGTTTCGGTCGTCTTGACCTTTGTCAAGGGTTACACCATATGCGAAAATGCAAACTATTTTACACGCTTTTAAGTATCAGAACAGAATACGGTGTTAAGTTGAATGACCGCTCACTGGCTCAATGTTGTTCGTGTTTTCGGTTTACAGTTGGTTTCAGAAAATCAATGAAATTAGCTTCAGAAATTCTAGTTCTAACAGGGTTATTTTGATGGTCTATTATCTCCACATAGAAATCTTTAATTAGTTTTATCATTTTGCAAAATGCAAAATCTGTAGCGATAGTTATGTTGGTTCTATTAATAGAACTGTCTCTGCGCGCTATGCCGAAAATGAACGCAGTGTACGTTATGGAGATATGAAAAGTGCATTATCTCAACATATTCGATCTAGGCACAATAACGTTGCTATGACTATAAAAGATTTCTATGTGGAGATAATTGACCATCAAAATAACCCTGTTAGAACTAGAATTTCTGAAGCTAATTTCATTGATTTTCTGAAACCAACTCTAAACCGTAAACACAAACATCATTGACTCAGTGAACGGTCATTCAACTTAATATCGTATTCTGTTCTGATACTTAAAAGCGTGTAAAATAGTTTGCATTTTCGCATATGGTGTAACCCTTGACAAAGGTGAAGACGACCGAAACGTTGGGTGCCTGCTCATTTTCTCTTTTACTTGAATATATTTACATAACAAAGGGAGTGTTCGAATATTTTTGAAAAATCAATGGCTATAGAAAATTACCTCCCGTGTGCAGCCGTCAACTTGATATTAGGTGCAAATTCACTTGCTAGTTATGAAATGAATTGATGAATGTTAGGGTGGATGTAGAGGCAAATTCTATGATCACGAAATTATCTGAAATCGAAGGATTGCATCAATAGGGCGCATGCCCAGGTACTTCTTTATTACATTATATTTCCTCCTCCGTTATTAGTATGGTTTTTATGTAGAACATCTTATCTTTCAAAAAGTAGTTTATTTGCTCTAATTTTCGTCATAAACGTAAATTTGAAGCTAATGCACGACGTTTCCATCGGCATGTGTTATTCATTTGCTGGACGAGTACATTCCATTGATATTTTCGTAGTTTGTCATGCTGAGCTAGGAATCGGCTTTTACCTGTCTCGCGATTCCATCATGTTTATTTGAATTAATGAAAGCACTATCCACAAGTTTAGAACATTGTTGTAACTCATTGTGTAATGGAGGTGCTATGAGTTTACCATGTTGTATGTTTATGTCATACTCAGGCCTTCTACTGATCGTATATTTCCTACATTTTTAAGAATTGGAATGTCCTTCATTTGTGTAATGATCATGCTATGCAGAATTAATAAGAAATTAATTAGATATTTCAACTTTGAAACTTCAATTACCTCGAACGGAATGTGAATCATTGAAGCAACAATAACTTGTTGTATGATAATACGTGCGGTAGCAAGTGGTTGTGAGATATTCTATTTATATCGCACAATTCTACAGATATCATGTGGTTACGTCATACAGCAATTGTTTTATCTTGATCATTATAAGAACTCAATTTAACACTTGAATAGAAAAATACTTCAAAGGCAACTTTAGGAGATATTTCGCGATGGTTGCAATGATATTTCTAAATGAAACCTTGCTGATTGCTATAGAAAGAAGATTAACCAGGTAAACGATACGAATTATTTCAATTTGGTCACAATTCCAAGACCAAAATAGTGAAAAATTTCAAGTTAGGGCGGTATAGGACATCCGCTGAAACTTCTTGCTGTGGTCAGAAAAAGGTTGACAGTCTATCGAATGATGCCTTAATTTTCCACATCTCGTCTAAATCGCATTCAAAGGCTTAGTTTGTTCACTCTCAAAGTGTGCTGATTGCACTTAAATCAGTCTGGGAAGTAGACATCCTGTGAACAGATGGGTTGATGGATAGTCATATAAGACTTGTTTTTCAATATTTATTCATTTTTTTCTTTTTTAAAAAATAGTATAAATACAATAAACAAGAGATCCAATGACCCTGAGCTGCGGAGAGAACATCTCCAAGTTTGAAAATATTTTGGAAAGTATTGATTATAATGAGAAGGAGATAAATATTAGAAAGTCAAAGAAAGTGAATAAAAACCGTCAAGAGAGGAATATGAATTTCAAACGCTGTAACCGCAAAGTGAATAAATTGATTAAAAATAATGATTTACCGGTAAATTTAGCAAATGAGTACGGCTGCAATTCAGCATCTTTTCTAAAGATAAATAAAACAAATAAATCTTGCGACTGTAATATTTGTAAAGACTTGGTAAATACTAAATTTACTTGTAGAGACCGCTTTGTGGTTTACCAATACGTATGTGTTCATTGCGGAGACTTTTATATTCGTAAAACAGCGAGAATGTTGAAAACGGGACACTATGAACATATCAGAGCAATTGTGAATAAAAATAATAGCAGCGCTCAGTATCAACATATTATAGACAAACACAACGGAGAGGACAGCATCGAACATTTTCAGGTCGGTCTCATTAGTAAACTGTTCAACACACGAGACACAACAATAGCAGAAGCAAAGGCAATCACACACTTGAAACCTACAATAGACAGGAAATACGAACTTCCACACTACAATCTGACGTCACAATTAGACATGCATTCATACAACCAGCACATTTCTTAATATCACTCATTCTTCATATATCTTCACACGGCTTGCTTGCCTCATAACGTGTTTTATTGTAAGATCGACCACCGAAGGCACTGGACGCCGAACATCTGTCGTGTACCAATTTAATTTCAATACATCGACGACCGTAACCTTTGGGGAGTTTTTCCTGCACCTTTTTTTGTTGAAAATCATAATGATCTCCCGTCGTCTGGTCAATTTCGGTAATATTTGTTCTCAATATATTTTCTATCCGTATTGTTTGTATCCCAAATTCAATTTGTATTTATTGTGACTGCTCAACATTTTTTTCCTGCACCTTTTTTTGTTGAAAATCATCATGTTCTCCCGTCGTCAGGTCACTTTCGGTAGTATTTGTTCTCAATATATTTTCTATCCGTATTGTTTGTATCCCAAATTCAATTTGTATTTATTGTGACTGCTCAACATTTTTGGTTTTATTTGTTAGAAAGGAAAACGGCGCTGAAATCTTGATAATAAGAATTTAATTTGACCACTTTCGAGTGGAAATCTAAAATTGACTTCATATTATCAAGATTTCAGCGGCGTCTTCATTTTTAGCAATTGAAATATTTTCGTATCATCAAACGATCCATCGCATCGGACTGAAAACATTCTCCTATTATTATCTATATTTTCTAGAATAATTCCTACATTTCTCCTGTGTTTTTCTAAGAGAAATCCTGTATTTTCTAAATATTTCAGACTTTGGGTCAGCAGAAGGCCTGTATGTCACTTATTTGTCGACGCAAATATTTTGGTAATAACCCGCACGAAATGAATGTTGCGTGATCATATGATTCCGAAATGAATGGATAGAAAGTGCTGAAAAGAATCAAACCGGCACCGATTACTTAGAACACTTGTAACAACTTGTTAACACAATCTGATTATCAGTAAAAATATTATTTAGCTCTCAATCTTAAACAGAACGACGTAATAACCACCTAAACTGAGATGCGGGAATCATGATCTGAGGGTTAGAACAGATAGTTATTGAAATGGACTTGCTTGCTTGCAAAGATCGAATCTGCAGTTTGTGTAATGATCAAAAGGTAGAAACAATAGCCCATTTCATTTGTGAATGCTCTGTTTTTGAGGAAGCAATGAGGAAGTTCTTCTCAGGAAAAATCATTTCAAAATCTTATCGATGTGTTATTTGGAAACGAAGATGGTACTGGAAGTAAATAGTGATCAAATGCTGCATGTAAGATTGGTGTGCGTGATTCTATTTGAAGAATTAGTGAAATTTGTGGATGTTGAATGGAATTAATACGAAAGGATTTTTCATCGACACTATTTTAACTGATCCTTGTGCAGTCGGATTAGTCTTGTTAAAAACCTGGCATGTGTATTATGATAAATGAGTGACGTTCCAACAGCAACACGACTGAAAATGATAGAGAACAAGTTTTCTTTAGTTATTGTTTGACTCGGCTTCGTATCTAGACGATAGGTAGTGACGCACCCAGTTATGCCTACTGCTGGTGAGGAGTGCCCCGGGGATGAGATTATGACACCATGAGAGGAAGGTCCAACAGCAACACGACTGAAAATGATAGAGAACAAGTTTTCTTTAGTTATTGTTTGACTCGGCTTCGTATCTAGACGATAGGTAGTGACGCACCCAGTTATGCCTACTGCTGGCTGTGACGGTGAAGCCTGATAGATCTGTTTCTAGTGCCCCGAGGATGAGATTATGACACCATGAGAGGAAGGTCCAACAGCAACACGACTGAAAATGATAGAGAACAAGTTTTCTTTAGTTATTGTTTGACTCGGCTTCGTATCTAGACGATAGGTAGTGACGCACCCAGTTATGCCTACTGCTGGTGAGGAGTGCCCCGGGGATGAGATTCTGACACCATGAAAGGAAGGTCTAACCCAGGACAAAACTATTCATTCAGGGAGGAGCAACTCAATGGTCCCATCGCTCACCTCACCTCCGGAACGGGACGGCGGCATTGGCTGAGGGACTTTGGACAAGGCATAGTCAGAGATGCCACAGGGAAGGAGCGCTTTGTTACATATCCCAGCAGCTAATGATTCGGCTATCAGGTTCCTCCGCAACATCAACTTAGTGTAGCCACTGACGAGAGGCAATGAGAATAAGACATCAAGCTGCCAACACCAGCGCTGCAGTGAGAAAAGGCCGCTTTTAGTCACCTCTTTCAGCACCCGGGGGAACGTTGGTACCCGGTCCTATTCTGTTCCAGGAAGCATGCTCTGGGGTTCTATAGTTTTCACCTGGAGCGAACTGGAAACCCTGTCTCGAGAAATCAACAAGTATTAATTGTCTAAGAATATAGCCATCACTCTATCCACTGCGTGCTAATATTCTATGGGAATCGGTGATTGAATTTCTTTTCGCTGATAATACTTTTCATATTTTAAAAATGATCTAAATTTTTCACAATCATCCCCTCTTTTTCCACTTTATATTGAAGTTTTAACTTTGAAACGGTGTTTACATTTCTGTAATTTTGTTCTCTGTAGATCGTGTGTTGAAAAATTGGAAGAGCGGTATGGTGTGCAGATTGAAGCAGTGTGGGCCAATTGTTACATTCCTCCTGAGACGAGCAATAGTCGCTCGTCTTGTCTGGCTTTTCTCTCAGCTCAGAAGTTACTTCTCTTTCTCGGGGATTTGGCCCGGTATCGTGAGCTGGTCAACCTTTCCAATGACTATGGAATGGCTCGGACCTGGTATCTCCGAGCACAGCAACTTGCACCAAAGAACGGAAGACCATATCATCAACTGGCCGTTCTTGCAATGTACACAGTAAGAGATGCTCCTTGTTTATCAAAGTATTTTGTATGATAAGAAATTACCTTCCATCTATAGTCGTGTGACTAACTACTGTCAGATGTCAAGATCAGGCTCATGCAGCAGGTCAGTTGATGTTGAGAACACAGTGGTTTGAACATGAAAAATCGTTAGAATATACTTAAGTTTTCGTGAATTTCTGCTACTCTCAATGTATTAAAGCGATGAAGTGGTGTAAGCCACATTTTGGCGGAAATGAGTTGTTTTCATATTAGGAAAGGATATTTCGAGCACTGTAACTTGCTGTAAGTGAATCCCAGAGTTCCACATGTACAGAGAAGTTTGCAAACAGTTATTAGACAAGTTTATCATCCAATTCCTTTGGAAGTCGCCGTTACGGGCTATCATTAAGCATCCTATATTCGTAATTGAAATAGAAATACTTCGTGAATTTCTGCCAGTTATACAATTGAATTATATTCTGGTTGTATTTAGTAGGACACAATAGTAATATGCTTTCTTTCTTGCCTTGTGAAGAGGAATTTGCTTCTCATTTATTGACATGAGACAGTTGATCATCTACATCTTCAAATCATGCGATGATCTCAGTATGACACAGAAGTCAACACGGCATTGCTTATCGTAGGATTCAGATAGTAAACAATCAATGATGCACTTGATGAAGCGAGGCAATACTGGATTGTGGAATTGATTTGTAAACACACTGATAATTCAGTTTACTTTTTCAAAGGTCGATTGAAAATGCGGAAATACTAGGTGTGGTAATAATAAGGAATTAATCTTACAAAGCCAGCGACATTTTTCATCGCTTTATTGAAGTTTGTGCCTTCCTAAGAGATGATAGATACTTGAAACATATCTCAGGGTTGATGACGGCTTTGTAGAAGAGGTGTTTCAAGCATAAAATATTCACCCTTTTCTTTCTGCTTTACAGAAACGTCAAATGGATGCCATGTATTTCTATATGCGCTCTCTTGCATGCGGAAATCCCTTCACTAGTGCCTCTCAGGCACTTCTTGCGCTCTTCGATGAAGTTCGTCGGAAGGTGAGTGGAAACTTGTCTGATGTATTCAGCGGGGGAAATACTTCGCGACCATGCCAGTTGTCCGTCCACTATGGTGTGTGTATTCAGTGATAGGTAGTCCGGTCAGGAAAGGTCAGATTTATCTGTCGGTAAAGGGCAAGTCAATAATTCGAGGCTACACACCTGGCCCGAAGATTTACTACATTTATTCTAGAATTAATTGTCTTCGAATTGCAACATTGTGGGGTGTGTTAATATGACAATTTTTATGACGCAAACATAGCGAACTGCTCCTTGAAATTTTAATCTTCCAATATTCAAAGTGGCTGACAGAACCGTACAATATATCACCGGAAGTTGGCGTTGATAAAGCAGTTTATAGTTACATAGAATAACCGTTACAACTGATATGGAAAAGGAATTATTTGTTGAGTTAATTCAGTTGTTCTTCCATTTTGTGAGGAATAATGTTCAAAGACAAGTACATTAATTCGTTGAAGCAATTGCAGAATTCACGCTTGTTTGTTGCTCGAAGATTGGTTCTTCGTAATGAATACTACGCAGTTGTCATAGTTGACTTGACGGCAGTGATGGCACTTCGATGCTGATTATGTACTAATCCACAGACATCTAGTTCTGAATGCATAGAAAAGTCTGGTTGCCTGAACATAATGATTTTAATCACATTGAAAACGAAATAAGTAATCTGTCACCGAGTGGCTGAAACAAGAGACCTTCACCAACAATTAACAATAGCGTGATATACGGCACGTAAATAAAGTAACCACACTAGTAGGGAAGGATGTTGTTCGAGCTTTCGACCAGACGGTCATAATCATGAAATGAATGAAAGCAGTTACACCTGCGCGTACACTAAAAGATAAAAATGAAGAAGTTAGCAAGAAAGGAACAACATTCTTCCCAACTAGTGTGGTTCTTACTTTTTTTGGTTTAAAATATGGCTTAGTGGCCCTTCTTCCGCGCAAAATCAATAAATAAAAACTAACTAAATTTATAAGCAACACAAATTTTCGCACTGAGGCTTGATGACGGGCAATGCAAATTATGTCCACATAAAGATTTAAAACTTGAATCATAACATAAGAAATACTTAAGAAATATTATAAAATATCACTAAAATAAAATAGACCTAGTTTAGTATGGTTAATACAGAATGAGAAGAGAAACAAAAAGTAGATAACGAACATAGAGATACACAAAGAGAAATAATTTTAAACCAAAAAATCAGTTTACTCCGCGATGGCCACTAAAACATTAGATTTTATGGTTTTTACTTTATTCATCTAACTACGGGTGATAGTGCCTTAACATTACAATATACGTCACGCGCATCACATCATTAGTTACAAGCCGAACTCGCTCTCAAACTGAGTTTCCGGAATCACATACTCAGCATAAGAATCATGTGTTCGCTAGCCTATCAATCCAAAATTGTTCCATATCTTGAATAAGTTATCAATCTTATTCATGCGCGCACAAAATATATTGTCCAAGTGCGAATATTTGTCTAATTGCTTTATAGACGATCAATTTGGATAGAAATTGATGAAAATCAGCGACGCTGCGCTTCATTGAGAACTCCTGCGTGTAGACCGATAAGCCTACCGCATGGAAATCGAGAAATCGAATGACATCAAACGGTCTAAGCTCAACAGCTGCCAGTCTCAGTTATCAGGTTGCAGAGACACCGGCTGGTTGCAACTCTGCTGCACACAGAATTGTCATGACAAGCATAGCTATGTACAAGCAAAAAAGATGTTCTCCCTTTAGTTTTTGCAAAAGATAAAAACAATATTTACAGGCGTTTTCGTCACGGACGTTTTTGTCAACTAGACTATGACAAAGCATGTCCACGACGTGCTATCTTGTTTTCAATGTTCTGATGTCTTTGGCATCGCAAATTCGCAGCTGTGTCAAATTCATCATGGACCGAACATGTTGACCTGATGATACAGAATTCAGCAGATTATTGTGAACAGAATAAGGATCGCCAACGGAGAATAAGGAATCCCACGGAAAGCAAATTACCGTAAAACCTCTATTTGAACGGCATGCCGCTCTATTTATAAACATTCCCCGAACTGCCGTTTAATTAGAAGTGCCGTTCTATTTTTCGACTAGCTGATCAGAATTTAGAGATGAAATTTTCAGTAATTTTTATCTTAAATCTGTAAATTTTATAGATGAAAAGCGAAAACATGCAACATAAGAACTCTGCATATATCTATTTGACAGAAGTTAACAGACACAGGTTACCGGTAATCACTGGTTAGAAATCACAAACTCACTAGTGAAAATCAAGTGACACGTCGCTGTTGTAGCTGTCCTCGTCATTCGCATCACCTTCAGCATCATCGTCAAAGTTCTGATTGATTCCACGTTCGACACCAGCATTGGCTCAGGCTTGCCGGAGAAGTTGCAAACCAGTCTGAATTGGACCGTCCGAGTCTGGCTTGAAACAATGGATCTGGCAATCCTCCGAGCCGTCAAGAGCGTTGGTCAGTCCACATCCTTTCAATGACTTGATGATCAGATCCTTCGGCAGCTGATACCAGGCATCGACAATCCATTTCAAGTATGCTTCCATTGAACGGGAATTCCCAGCCTCTAAAAATAGCTCCATAGCATTCTACAAACTATTTTCCTGTTTTACACGTTTTGCAGAAGATTATTTCAGTCATGTAATTGATGTAGGAGATGAATTCATCAAAGTGTCGTTAAATTAGAGGTTTTACGGTAAATAAAACACATTCAAAACAATTTTTTCTTCTTACATGTCCTTCATACTACTACTTTCTTGATTATAAGTAGCGCGCTGGGAACCGTGTTTTATCTAGACGCGTGAAAGAGATTGAAGTACAGTAACATCAGCTCGTAAAGGATGCGATCCAGAGAAGTCTTACGTTTGACAAATCTACACGTGCGTTTATCATGACAGAGAGCTAATTGGAAAGTAGGAGATGTCTCCCTGACCTACTAATGCTAGAAGTCAACCATTTATTGTTATAAAAATCATTATTTCAGACTTTGAATCATTAGGAAGGCAATGATGCGTAAACTGCATTTATTTTGTATTATAAGTGAGCACATTGACAATAGACATTACACAGAAGATTGTAGAGGGCTGAAAGATGTCTACAGACATCAATAATTTGAGCTGGAAATTCCTTAGCAGTCGCGTAGAGAAGGATTCTGAACGGCCCAAATCAGCTTGTGACATCTATAACGGTTCCACAACCTCTGGCAAGATTTCAGCTCGAATAGGTTTGATTAGGGTCATTTCTTGGATTATTGACCGACAAGTACAATGCTCAGACTTTGCGAGATGTTCCGGAATAATTTAGGAGAAAATAGATGTAAAAATACGCAGGCCAATTTATGATCATCGAGGCGTCTGCTTTCATTTGACCAATTCCTGATTGATAGAATATCGAACTGCATCATGCAAATGTGCTTCATTGCCTCAGAATTCTTAATTTATCGCTCATTTATCTGAAGATGAGCTATGAAAGCTTCAATAATCCCTTTTTACTTCATCTATCATTATTTTGTTATTTCCAATGCAATTTGTTGGATTATAGAGTTGAAATTACTCTTTTCGTGATCCTTTCTTACAACATTACATACTGACTGAATGCATTTTGAAGGGAAGCAATGTAGACCTATTTTTTATGTCTTGGAACCCCTTGTTCTCCTACTACAAAGTTTTCGCCTTGGTAAAATTCGAAGTGATTATTAGTATATAGAATTTACCGTGAAATGTCAAACATAAGAGCTTGAATTCACCTCCTCAGCAATCAGTGATGAATCATGTTGACTTGTGTTCCATAAGACGAGTAACTATCTCTGAATTGAAGCTGTACGGCATCATTTTAAGGTGAATTATCTTAATTTTCGCCATGGTGGGTTACATCTGGTGTCAAAGCTGTCATGTAAATAACCTCATGTGCACAGGATTGGAACTCTTCCACTGGGGAGGCTCAGCAGTTGAACAGGTTGTTTATACAGTAAAACCTCTATTTAATGGACACCATTTTTGGCAGCTCAAAGTGTCCATTGAGAACAGGTGTCCACTATGTAAAGGGGTCCATCTGCGTTTACTTCAATACTCACTTTCTCGTTACTATTATCGTTTTTTAATCATATGAAAGTACTAATAGTGGTTATATTCTGCAAACGCGTATATTAGTATTATGTAAATACTGAAATTATCTGCAAATACATTACAGAATATATAATATTGTGCATATATTATGTTATTGCATATGATCACCGTAAACTCTACTCATACTTCTGTATCATGAGAAACTTGATTATTTGAATAATTTATGCTGTTTGCTACGTGTATACGAATTTGTTAATTGATATATTTTCTGGTCAGTGAATTATGTCAATGATCACTTCACATATATAAGATTATAATGATCTACACACTTTCCTTTATCATGAAGTTAAAACCAAAAATTAAATACATCGATCAGTTTAATTGAACATGTCTTATTGAGAGATTTCTTCTCACAAGAAGGTACGCAAGTTCAGAAGATAACTGTCAATTGTGGTTAAAAAAATGTCAATATGAGTTTGTCTGGCCACTTTCGAACTCTTCAACTGCATTATGCGAAAATGTTCTTGAAGCTCAATTATCATATCTACACTCTCTTCGTCATTGGATTCCATTGCCCTTGCTAATAAATCATTTAAATGCGTTTGGTATTCACTCCATGGTTTCATAGCTGTTGGTCTCTCTTCACATTCTGATTCAGATTCAGTATCTGATGGATCAGGATCACACGTATCTGTAGGATCATTGGTTTCGATGTTGTCGTCGAAGCTAATAACTTCGTCTAGAGTGATTTCGGGATCAAGGATGCGGTGGTAAGAATCTAGGCCAAGTCTGTTGAAACCGCTTCCGGTATATCACTGTCTGAGGGAAACTTGAATCCACATTTGTAGAAACACTTTTTAATCGTGAATTTTTCTAACTTCTACGATGCTAACTTCTCCCGATGAAAATGTCTGTAGAATTTCTTCTTTTCTTCCCAAAATGTTGCCTCATCGTGAGTGGCCGACGGGTTTGAAGAGTTTCAGACAACATCATCAATCTTTTGCTTGGTTTGGACTGTTTGCAAGTGCGGCAATGTGTTAATTTAATTATTATGAGATGGGAATAATGTCAATTCGTGTCAATCATCGTGTTTTCATAACAAAACTTAAGACGAGATTGCCATACACAGCAATCTCATCTTGAGAATTAACCACTTTGATGATGTGTTTGTCCACACCTATTGAGGGAAATTGTCACAAAATGCTGTCCATTGTCCACGTTGAGCAGGTGTCCACTATGGCAAGGGGCATTCCAATGAGAAATGCAAATTATGCAGGACAAAGTGTCCATTGCGTTCGAGTGTCCATTACGGAGAGGGTCCACTACAAGCAGGTTTTACTGTAGTAGCCTTGTAGCAGTTGTTACCGTTGAATTATCTCACCCACATGCTCTTGGTTTGGACATTACATTGATAAATCCATACCCGCTCAAACATTCGCCTGAATTTTCACCCGAATTTTCCCTATAGAAATTTTGGATGAAATTTCACCGGAAGTGCAAGCAATTCGGGTTTGCGTTCTTCCAATTTCTGGCTTTCAAACCGAATTTTTGATTAAACCCCCACCAGAGTTTGCAATCTTCACTGGGATCTGTACTCGTTGTAAATGCATGTTTCAAGCCTAGATTCCACCAATTTCCACCAGAATCCGAGCCGAATCTCCGTCGAAGTATTCACTCATCACTTGAACTTAAGGTGACTAAATCACCGTATAATTTCCACCAGAATCGATGCAATTCTGATACAAAAAGTTCAAGCAAACTTAGAGAGAAATCTTTCCGAGGAGGTAATTGAATGAATTTGGATGGAATATGTGTTGGAAATTTCAGGAAATTCAACTTTCGGAAATTTCAACACGATTATGATAGAAGAAAATTTGGGTAAAGAATATAAAATTGAGTTAAAATTCTGGAGAATAGTGACTGATTGGGATGAGAATTAAGGGTCACTTAAAATTTGTGCTTTGTTGACTGATTTTGAATAGTGCGCATATACAGCAAATTCAACAATATCTCATATCATTTAGCCCATTAACGTGAGGACATTTTCTTCTCTAAGAACTTCGTCACTTCATTTTTTAGGTAGTTCCAGGACGAATTGAATTGATACTTTGCAGCTCAATTTTGCATTTCTCCACATTTGATAAGTGTTCTCTATTGACAAAATTACTAGCATTTTATGTAAAAATTCAGTTAAAAATTGTTGTCCAACATGAACATCGATGAAGCTTCGATATTTGAAGAATTGTTTTCAAACTGAAGGTATTCTATCTGTTTGAGGGATAGATGAAACATGCATGCAAGTAGAAATCGAACTCCAGTCATATGTACAACGTATATGGCTATCCTGGCTATCCTGCGTGTGGGCAGATGTGTGTAGTGGGAAATTTTGGGTTAGAATCGAGGTAACAAACAATTCGGGTGAAAATTCAGGCGAATGTTTGAGCGGGTCAATGTAATTTCCAAACCAAGAGCATGTGGGTGAGATAATTCAACGGTAACAACTGCTACAAGGCTACTATAAAGAACCTGTTCAACTGCTGAGCCTCCCAAGTGGAAGAGTTCCAATCCTGTGCACATCAATCAACAACAATGAGATTAAATACACGATAGATCAGACTGCCATGCAAAAGATGTGCGGCTGGTAGGATTCGAACCTACGACCAAGGTTAACTAGACCTGTGCTGTAACCAACTGAGCTACGAGCCACTTACGAGACTCTGTCAATTGGCAGGATCAAACCCTCAAGTTATTTAGATGACAACAGAGGTAACCCACCATGGCGAAAATGAAGATAATTCACCTTACAACGATGTTCTGTTGTCGAAGTTAGGGTCTTATATGCACGGTAGTCACGTCCATCGGCCGTCCTGTCTTCATTTGAAATACTGTTTGCACTGACATACATTCGATTTCTTTTTGGGAGAAATGAGTGCAACAACAGAAAGAAACACTCTATACAAATTCAGGAAATCGTCCAACTCGACAACATCAATCTAAACTTGCGATTATTCAATTTAAATGCATATTTTCGCATGTTATTTTACCAATTGTCTTTTCTCATTATTCGCCGATTGTATTTCCTCACAATTTTTGCCTGATATATGATAGAGTTATGTGAGTTTTATATTCATATTGTATGAAATCTGAAATTCCAGATGAATTGTACAATCTGTTTCTTACACTTTTGCATTTCTTGTTTTCTGCTAGTCACAATACAGTCATTTTTTATCTTTGTACGAGAGCCTATTTTTCTATTACATCGATTGGTTAGGAGGTGACGAAGCTGAAATAGTCGTTAATAAGATGTAGACACTTCTGTGATAGAATTTCGGTAGTTCATAACTGATACGCGTTTAAGTCTACGTTAAGCCAGGTTAGGTCCAACAAAACACATCAAAATGCTATAGTTACGTATAAAATGGAAGAAAATTGATGTAGGAGATGAATTCATCAAAGTGTCGTTAAATTAGAGGTGCCATTCAATTTTTCAACTCCTTCTCTAGACTGCCGTTATATTAAAGGTGCCGTTCAAATAGAGGTTTTACGGTATATATATAAGATCAAATAATAGAATAAATCAAAATGGTAAATAATATAAAAAAATCAAAAAAGCACTCAAGGAAAAGTCAGAGGTCACGGTGGGTTGGAATGGAGATTTAGTTCAAAAAAATTGTCCAAGCTATTATGATACATTTTCTGAATCCCTAGAGTGTCAGCATTTCAATTCTGTTTTCAGAAAAGTCGCAATAATTTGTCCTTTTTTGCAATACTCAAAAATTCAAAATGGCCGAATTTATGATGACATTTTGACTTATCAATTGGCTACCCAGCCTTGTAATCACCTGTGCAGGCTATTATTAGTGCATTCACAGCAAAATACATTCAATTACACCACTCAATACTTGCTTAGCACTAAAATAGTTATTTACACAACAAGTGCAAAGTATCCAGCTTTATTGCATTTTTTGAGATCAACATGTCTATGCACGAGCCCGAAGGGCGAGGCCATAGTTTGTTGATCGAGAAAAATGCAATTAAGCTGGATATCTTTGCACGAGTTCTGTAAGTAACTTTATATTTCACAGGACTACCAGAATCTATGATTATGATCCTTAACATGATTTGAAAATCAGACCAAAGCAATTTTGAAATCAGATAGCCTGCTTCTCTGTCCATTGTACATGCATTTCTATGCAATTTCTATGCATGATTTTCGTTTTAGAGGATGAAAAACTTTCTATGTGCTAATGTATTTCAATGAAGGAGTGCAATAAAGACTGTTTATTGTACTCTTTGAAATTTATGCACACTTTGGAAAGCATAAACTATATTATGGAAGCAATAATCATAGAGATGATAGCACTGTGAAATATAAACTGTATTTTTTCTCCCACTTAAGAAAATATGAATGAAGATGATACGGCTGTACGCCAGTGTGTTCATAGCAAGAGACGTTTTCGACCCTTACAATACCGACACACATGCAAGAGTTCATTGAATGTGCCAGGTGTTAGCAAAAAACCCGTTTTCTGTATTTTTCTATTATTTTTTTAACATGTTACGGATTGGATATAGAAGAATATAATTTTTGTTCCCTTAAATTGTTAGTTTTTAGAGTGTCATGATACGAGTCATGTAGATTATGTCCCATGTGTATTTTTGCAGGAATATGTGGTTAGATATGCGTTAAACGTCCATGCATCATTCCGTATGGTCATGACATTTTCTAAAATTGGTCATAAATTCATAAAGTTTTTGATCCGGAATTGCTGGGAGGCCTGTCATTCCTGCGAAGGACATGATGTGTCCGTGTGTCAGCACGTTCTTCCACGCTCCTCTTTTCATGAGACGGCGGATATATAACTGATGAGTTTCATACTCGAGCCAACACTTACTTACAACTCAACGTGTAACAATTTGAGCAGAACGTATTTAACGACCTGTAAATCATTTTTCCCGAACGATTCGTCAAACAGAAACACTCTTTATACTGAAAATAAAAACGCAAAAATGAAGTAGCCGCTGGTTATGCATTTTGAAATAGATACGTAAAACAGTAGCGCACTATCATCGCGAATGCATAGACTGATGAAGAATAACGGAGATGATTGTGTAATTCAGGCCCCGGAGACTGGAATGCAGTGGAAAGGCACCATCGAGCAGAGCACATGCAAACCCAAAATATAAGTCAACCAGTCAAAGTATTGTTTGAAAAAGAAAGAAAATCCGAAAGAAAACACTATACTTGTATGTATATTACAATATTATAATCACAAATTGTCGGCCGAAGCCTTCATCATGTGAAATTCAGATGCATTTGGAAGTGTCAGTGGCCTTGGAGTGGCAATCACAAACGTTACATGATTTCGTGAAGCAGACGCTTCATAGGTAGGTACATTAAAACCTCAGCAAGAAGATATGGAACACTTAATTAACCAAAAAACACAGCTAAAACCACAGAATAGCATGCAACAACAGACAATGGAAAAAACAGCATATTTACAAATAGAATAATTACAGTATAAGACAAAAACAGGGAAGTACATTGAAACAGCACTTGCTAAAATTAGATTGACATTCTACTTGAGTGTTCAACAAAAAAAAATGCAAACGACGATAATGATGGGCGTCTGGCTGGCACCAGTACGTAGAAGTCAACAGGTGATAGGGTCTCAAAATGCAAGCTATTATACTGGAATTTCAATGACATTCAGTGTATGATTTTTTCATTACAGCGTTCCTATGCAATGATTGCCATAGTTTTATGTGTTATATTAGACTATGTCTCCCGCTCCCGATTTCATGAACTTTGTGCTCATCTTCAGGTGAGGGAAGCGTCGCGTGCAGTCGAGATTGGATCACGCAATGATTCAGATCAGCGTGGGGGAGCGTCGGGGTCAGGCAGTCGACAGGCCGTACGTCTCGAGATTTGGATTCATCCGGCCGATGGTCGAAGGACGAAGAACCGAGTCGACGATGGCGCTGAGGAGAAAGCAGAAGAAGATTTGCAGTTGCTGTCTTTCGTGGAGGTAAGTGAAAAGTTGATTGAGATAGCCGGCTCCTCATAATTCATGAAGAAATGACAAATTATTGCCACGCTGAATAGTTTTTTACTTGAAGCTCTATCATAGCAGATTAGATGGCTGCCAGTCGTTTTTTGCTATAATTTTGTCCTTTTCGTCGTCTTCTTTAGTAATAACCTTCTGCGAAGGACGCTTTTAAATTGCCTGCCGAATTTTTTGATTAATACAATTATTATCCTCTGTGTGTAATGCCACAGGTAACAACAGTTCAATGCGTAGAATTATATCTGTGCCATACAAATTGTAGATCCAAAGCTATTGGATTCCTTCAATGATAAGCCCACAGAATGAAATATTTTGTTTATCTGCTTCGAAGCGCGCGAAGATGAATCTAATTCTGTGGATCAGCCGGATCCTTAAGAGCATTGTTTCAGGACAGTGAAAGAATTCTTTCCTATGATACAGGTATCTAAACTAAAAACTGAGCTGAAAGTCAGCTTTGAAATACATGTGTTCCGATATTGGTAAATTTACACAGTACTGAACTCTTTCGATTTTTGTAGTTAAATTGTTTGACTGAGACTCTGTCAGAGGCAACGAAAATGCTCCAGATCCTTTTGAGTTCTCCAGTTGCGAGTACAGAGGCTGAACGATATTTCTCAACTTTTAAGCGAATTAAAGCCTGTGTACGAAACATTCTGGTAGAAGATCGCCTAAATGCTCTCGCGGCGATTTCCGTTGGAAAAGAAATTATCCAAGATGATTCTCTCTTTATTGATAACGTTATTAACACTATTGCAAATGCCAAAAAACATACGAGCAGATTTTCTTCACAAATGACTGTTCTGTTCAAAAATACTGAGAGTTTTGATGAAAAAAACATTTTTATAAATGCATTGTTTTTCCTATTGCACATGTATTTCATTAATTTTGAAAACTAAATGCATGTAATATGGTGACATAATGAGCCAACGTGATAACCTCACTTTTCTGGACACACATATCTACAGAGAACAGCGTTGAACGAAGCTGAAAATAATTCATAGTAGACATATTTATGATGCTCATTCAAAGCCTGAATGATTGACAAGATGTTGCTTCAACCGTGTAACTAGATGCAGTGACATATACATGTAGTGAACATACTCAATGCTTCTTACTTCCTCGTTTTGCGTCTCTTCTTCCCGGTTCCGGGGCTGGACGTAGATGCGATGACCCGTTTCCATCTCGAACGATCTAGAGCAGTGTCTTCCGACACCTCTAGAGACTGCAGATCTTCATGGATAAAGGCTTGCCAAGTCTTCTTAAGTCTTCCAGGTGGACGGCAACCATCGACTGACAAGTTGTAGACTTCATTGATGACGTCTTCTTACGCTCTTCTTACGTGGCCAAACCAGCGCAGACGTCTTTGTCGCAGGCGGACTGGAAGTTCGGGCAAACCACATGGGCTCTACACTTCAATGGGATGCCTTTGTTGGTAAGAAGACTGGCCAATTCTCTCCATTTCGTCCATGAAGCCGCGATGCGAGTCCGAACCGCTCCTTCTGCGCTTGCCTCTGAGTCCACGACATCTGCGAGGTAAAAAAAATCTTGGACCTCTTGTAGGACGATCCCATTCACATTAAGTGAATCATCCTCAGGCGAGTTGGGAACATCCGCGCACTTCGGACATCGGAACATTACTACATACAGTTAACATTCTCAATGCTTCTCATTTACAGAATAGGATCATTTTTAACTATTGACAATGATTTTGTGAGAATTCTATGGCCCACCTGGACCAAATATCACGAGCCGCCACTGGTTCCTGGTGAACATGATTTTTACGAAATGGACGTGAAACTTAGTTCTGTCAAAATTATACCAAGCAAGGCCTCAAAGTATAATGGAGATAGCAGGAACGGGCTTAACAACATCTAAAGCCTAATTTTCTGTTAATCAATTTTGCCTAATGGCCACTGACAGCTCGAAATTTAGGCTATTTTAAGCCTACCTTCATGAATTGTCAGATACTATTAATTTTCCTGATCAATGTTTAGTAGAAATTAAGCTTCGGATGTTGCTCAGCACGCTCCTGATACTTACATTTTATTTCGAAGCTTTCCCTTGGACATTTTTATCAAGACTATTTTCACTTGATACCAAAATAAAGTCAAAAATGTGAGTAGATGCCAGGATTTGCAAATTTAGCTTGATGCCGCATCACGCATTTTAGTCATACTCCTTGAGTTAACAGCAGATGTCAACAAATATATTGTCATTTCACACAGTCCTTTTCACAATCGACTCACAGTCACGAACTTCAGTTTCATGTTTCAATTTGATGATTTATTCAAACATTTAATGTCGAGCAGTGTTTGGACAAAAGTTGATGTGATCCTCATGGTCCCTCAGTCGTGCTTGGTATCCGCAGCCGTGGATGCAGTGCACTTCCAAGTTCAGCACTGCACGGCGAGTTCCCTTGTCGACAACACCGTTTATGTTGTGAGAGCATTGATCAGTACCGCCGATGCAACGTCCACTTTCCAACACTTCTTGATAACAAGGCCGCTCACAGTATCTGCATCCACATTCAACGACCATCATTGCATTGAAGAGGAGATTGTCGCACTTCTGACACTTGAGAAAGTCCGCGTCTGATACAGGCTGTGGCCTTCCATGTTCGAAGTTCTTTGAGAAGCTATCGGTCATTCTACTTTCCAGACTGGTTCGAATATTCTCTCGTAGACTGACCTCCACGTGGTAAGTTGGTCTAAAGGCTGCACACATTTTTCTTTACCAGAAATGGATGTAGTGTGAATATTAAACAGCAAAGCAATCACAGACGTCGAGAGTTCTCTATGTCGCCGTTTATCCGTCAGTTTGTTCTGCTTACTGTGAGGCATCACTTCAATTTATATATTTGTCTATAACTTCTTATTGGAAATCGCGCGGGGAGATAAGTGGGTGTGAATCATATTAACTCATGTCTGAAAATTGTCTGCTGTGCATTTCCAAGTTTCAGCACTCCATGGCGAGTTACCTTGTCGACAACACCAGGGAGTGTTGTCTGTGTAGAATGAATATAATGAACTAATAAAACAATAAAAAATCATGCTGTTTTTTTCAAATTCAGGATAGGACATACCGGTAATTCAAAGTTGCTTCTCAATCAAAACTATTGGGTTGATTGTTTCCTTTTCATGAATGAAAACTATCTCATTGAATAGTTTTAGGTTTTAAATGAACGAAAGACAAAGAAGATGACAGAATTTATCGCTTATTTGGATGCGATGCATTCTGTGCATGTGCTATTCAAACATGTTAGAAATTGTCTCTTATGCATTGTCCTTATATATTTTCAATACGATATAACGACCGAAATCCACAGCTGATAGCTTGGAAGTTGTGGCTAGGCCGATGTCTATGAATGGTTAAACAGTAGAGACACCTTGTCAGGGCATGAATCAAACTCGAATTCCGGTCAGTCGATGCACCGATTTGGGAACTTTCTTAATATGATATTCCAGAATGAGAGTTAACCGAAATTCCTGACTGTCTCCCCTTAATTCAATGATTTTCAACTACTAACTTACATACATGAGATACAATCGAAACGCGCTGTCTTTTCGGCGACGAGTACATAACGCGGAGGCACACAAAACAATGCACTACTCATAACAATGCACCAGATGTGAATTTAAGACGTTGGCGGCCTGATACTGTAGTGCGAACGGAATTCATCCCATCGCTATTCTGCAATCAATAACGAATGTATAACACTTGAGAAGTAATTAGAAGTATGGGTTGCAATGCTGACAGACTTAGCGACGAATCGTCGAAATGGTCGTCTCTAATCAATCTATCGACAGCGTCATCACATCGGAACGTGGGAACAAAGAAAAATGAGAAACTCGCTACTCAATAACAATTTGTAGTCAGATTCTGCCATGTAACACAACATAAAAATTGAACTGATTTGATGAGAAGGTGCGATTAAGTATTTAAATCACGATGCCAAAGTGTCAAGTAGAATTTCATGCCCTGTTTTCATCGCCAAGCATGAGAAGTGAACAAAATGTAAATTTCCAGTTATAATGAATGGTATGTATTGCAGGTTCAATTCACCATTATTCTGTTATTTACTCTGAAATTTCGAATCTGTAGTTTTGCAACCATTCAAATAAAGAACAGTGCTCAATCAGCATTCATTTCCTCTTTGTGACTTAATCCTAAAATGCCTAAGTTCATAATTGAAGTAGACGCCCGAGAATTTAGATGAGATCGATCATGTTATCAGGGGCCGGATTTAGTTCTGATATAGACATACTTGCATTGCTTCTTAGCTTTTGAGTTTGAAAATTAAGGCACTGTATGATAGAGAGAGCAGGAAACTTGTCAAAGGCATTGCTAAAAGGATGTTAAGCAGTTAAACTAAAACAAATTGTCATTGGGAATCGTCAGAAAGCACACCAGCTGGGCTCGAATCGCTCGCTAATTATGTCCTGAATCTGTGTAGGCCCCATGGCAAATCAATGCCACGAATGAGGAAATGAAGATATAGAAAGACGAAAACGACTATTACATCGTTCCGTATTTCATTGCATCGCAGTATTTTCTTTGTATGATTAACAATCCTCATTCATGCTCAATTCAAAGCACAACTCATTTTGTTCTTTCAACAGGTCCTGATCAATGTCATAACATAAACTGTTGATATTTTAATGAACTATTTGCAGAAACCTATGTTTGGAGGGTGCAAGGGTCTCCTTAGCGTCATGAAAAATTATCGAGGAAATTATGCATGTAGAAGAAGACATAATTTCGCCTCTCTCCTTTTGATTACTTCAATTTCTGTACGACAGAATCATTCATTTCTTGGACTAATGAAAGATCAACCAGAAGTTGATAATCATCAACTACTCCTCAATCAATCTTCCTACGTCACTCAGCAGAACGCTCCGCCTATCTTTCAAATCCCCACTGCATTCTTCTCCTCATTCTTCGCCCGCCCCCTTTTCATTTTTACCCCATCTACTCCTTATGGCTACATGCCAAACGGCTCCTTCCTCGTCTAACGCGCGCAAACTCAACGATGATGCGATGAACTTGAACCTTTAATCCAAACGAAAACTCGTTTTCTATGCTTGTGCGTACATTCCTCGATCGACACACAACTCACTTCGTGTTTATAGTATGATGCGAATTCCGACATTCGGCATCTCCTGCTTGCTGGTCTGTATGTAAATGCAGGAGAATGTTTCGGCTGGCTAGAGCTTCTTCACCTCGGCTTTGGCTCGGCTCGCAGTATCGTCTGTTTGGCGCATAAAAATTTCCGAGCCGTGTGCACCTCAATTCCGTGCACAGGTGTGGCCACAGACATGTGATTTGAAGCCTGAACTTGAAGCTGCCCGGGATAATGAAAAAGAAACATAGTGCGGGTGGTAATGGTGTTGAATTTTGTCTCTCTTTGTGCTGTGAGCTGGAGGCTGGTCAACTTACACTTGTCAACAATGAAAAAGGAACGGGAACATGTACGTGCACTTACCCGTACAAAAAATTTTTGGAAAACATTAATGTAAAATATAATGAAACATTACATGAAACAGTATAATGAAACATTAATGTTTTGTCTACGGAAATTTGGCCATTTCATTAGTATTTTCATTAATGTTTCATGTAATGTTTCATTAGTATTTCCATTAGTATTTCATTAGCATTTACATTACATGGAGCATGCGCATGGTTCATTAATGTTTCCAGTACTGTTTCATTAATGTTCCCAGTACTATTTCATTAATGCTCACAGTACTGTTTCATTAATGCTCACAGTGCTGTTTCATTAATGCTCACAGTACTGTTTCATTAATGCTCACAGTACTGTTTCATTAATGCTCACAGTGCTGTTTCATTAATGCTCACAGTACTGTTTCATTAATGCTCACAGTACTGTTTCATTAATGTTTCCAGTACTGTTTCATTAATGCTCACAGTACTGTTTCATTAATGCTCACAGTGCTGTTTCATTAATGTTCCCAGTACTATTTCATTAATGCTCACAGTACTGTTTCATTAATGTTCCCAGTACTATTTCATTAATGCTCACAGTACTGTTTCATTAATGCTCACAGTGCTGTTTCATTAATGCTCACAGTACTGTTTCATTAATGCTCACAGTACTGTTTCATTAATGTTTCCAGTACTGTTTCATTAATGCTCACAGTACTGTTTCATTAATGCTCACAGTGCTGTTTCATTAATGCTCACAGTACTGTTTCATTAATGCTCACAGTACTGTTTCATTAATTCTCGCAGTACTGTTTCATTAATGCTCACAGTACTGTTTCATTAATTCTCGCAGTACTGTTTCATTAATGCTCACAGTACTGTTTCATTAATTCTCGCAGTACTGTTTCATTAATGTTTCCAGTACTGTTTCATTAATGCTCACAGTACTGTTTCATTAATGCTCACAGTGCTGTTTCATTAATGCTCACAGTACTGTTTCATTAATGCTCACAGTACTGTTTCATTAATTCTCGCAGTACTGTTTCATTAATGCTCACAGTACTGTTTCATTAATGTTTCCAGTACTGTTTCATTAATGCTCACAGTACTGTTTCATTAATGCTCACAGTGCTGTTTCATTAATGCTCACAGTGCTGTTTCATTAATGCTCACAGTACTGTTGCATTAATGTTTCCAGTACTGTTTCATTAATGCTCACAGTACTGTTTCATTAATGTTCCCAGTACTGTTTCATTAATGTTCCCAGTACTGTTTCATTAATGCTCACAGTACTGTTTCATTAATCCTCACAGTGCTGTTTCATTAATGCTCACAGTGCTGTTTCATTAATGCTCACAGTACTGTTTCATTAATGTTTCCAGTACTGTTTCATTAATGCTCACAGTACTGTTTCATTAATGCTCACAGTGCTGTTTCATTAATGCTCACAGTGCTGTTTCATTAATGCTCCCCGGTACTTTCATTTGTGGTCTGCCATAATGCACCATAATTATTTCTAGAATGATCCTACATTATATAATGTGTCATTATTAACAAAAAAATACCATCATCAAGTTTGTATGACACTTTTTATTCCAAAGTACATGTATTCGTATCTGCTTATCTACCTGAGACTATCTATCTACTAGTCTCTAAAAGAGTTACCCATTACAAATACAGACGGCATGCGTCCAATGTTCTCACAATTCCTCGGTTGCCGGTTCTTCCAAGTCTCTTAATGTCGACTTTGATGTTGCTGAAAAGAAGACGGAACCCTTTTTAATACACTTTTTTGGTAAATCACTGGTATGACGATCATGCGTTTAAATGCTGTGACGAAGTGCTCTTGAACTAAAATTGAAATTTGAATTTCTTCCAAAAAATCCATTTGATATTCGATATCAGATAGGATGAAAACCTAGAACTGTTACGTGTATGTGCATGTTCCTACATAGCACGCACAAATGTAATCACATACACATACATCACAATCACATACATTTAATAATTTATTTGAGTTTATTGTAGAGGTAAAAAAATTGGGTCATTAATTCTCGGTAACCCAATTTGCATATTTTTGTTCAATTATTTTTGATTTTAGGCCGACCGGAAACTACAATTTTGTTCTTGTGATCATATTAAATGTTAGTTTTATTTTCAATAGTTTTTTCTATTTATGATATTTTGTAGTTTTATTTTCAATAGTGTTTTCTATTTATGATATTTTGTCACAATACTGTGTGCCAATGACACATTACTTCAGCTATAACTAAGTGCACTATACGGTGTGTAGGTCTGCATGTGAACTGCAGTAGGCCTAAATGCATGCATGTTTTCAATGCACGTTGCTATTTGTCAGCAGGTTTACAATTTAGAAGTAATTTTCAATTGATGTAAAAGTCTATTCCCATTAAGCCAGCTACAGAAAAACGGAAGAAAACACCTTTAACTACTTTGGTATTGAGCTAGTAGAATCATAATTTGATATCTATAAGCATTACTTGAACATGCCATACTGTTACTTACATTTGATATGTTATGAGAATCATCACTAACTGATTGCTTAAAGGCTTCTAGAGCAATGGTATCTGAAAGAGAATTCACTATCATCACCGTACCAAAATACAGGCAGCATTCAATGCATGAATTCATGGTATGTTAGTAATTGTGATTTGACTTTTTAAAGTTATTTATTTTATCCAGACAAATTCATACAGCGCTGTACCCAAAAAGGCTCACAGCATTAAAACGAACAGTGAAGTCACAAATTATATAAATTTATCATAAAATAGAAGAAAAAGTGTTAATGAGCAAACAGTTCTTCAGGCGATGCTGCGCGCTAAATATTCAAGGTCATTCGTGTTCGTGTGAACGATCTGAAATCGCTAATTTGAATTATATGCGCATAAAATAAAACTGCTTGTAAAATTAATGTTGTTAATTAATCTAATTATGAATACAAAACTGCAGCCACGCTACTGTACTATAATAGTAAAAGCATTATAACTGCTTACCGTTTTCCTTTCGTAATTCCTTGATCTTTCGCATCACTTCGTTTTCTTTTCACTCTGTATGCGGTTTGTCAGATTTCCTGTTACATTCTGGATCTTGGGTCACATTGTTTGAAAAAATTGTGAGAAGTCATTACACTTTTTTGTAGCAACTTCAAAGTTTCTAGACTTTCCTCTGCTGTTTTTCGACAATGAAGGGATTAGACGCGACTGTGTATGATATAGCGATGAGACGACAACGACGAGGCGAAAAGGTCACTATGAAATTCTGAATTACGTCCAGCGAATTGATGAAATGGTCCGTGTTTCAGCGTTGCATGTCGATTACCCAATAGAGACGACAGCATTAAACTTCGAGGAAAGTCGATAAATGCGCATAGGAAGAAACTGACGGCTCACGCGTTGTCGTGACATGACGTCACTGCGGTGACACACAATAGGGAAGCATGAATAATCCAAGGCAAGGATTCTAAATATAGAATGGTACATTAATGTTTCATTAATGAAACATTACATGAAATCATGGCAGTTTTCATTAGATGAACCATTAGTATTTTCATTAATGCTTTATCAAGAAATGGTGAAATTTCATTAGTCATTAATGAACCATCACATGAAACCATGGCAGTTTTCATTAATGAACCATTAGTATTTTCATTAATGCTTTATCAAGAAATGGTGAAATTTCATTAGTCATTAATGAACCATCACATGAAACCATGGCAGTTTTCATTAGATGAACCATTAGTATTTTCATTAATGCTTTATCAAGAAATGGTGAGATTTCATTAGTCATTAATGAAACATTACATGTTCATTACATGAAACATTAATGAATTGCAAAATTATTTTCGTACGGGTAAGAATAGACTCCAGGTCACCATGAGACTGTAAATGGAATGTTTACTGAGCTTCGTCACCTCCACGTCTACATGACGTCCATTGCAGGAATCAAATACTGCACCAGCATTCCTTTTATGTATTTCGCATTTCTTTTGTTTCCTCATCAAGTTCACAAAATCGTTAGTATATCCTGAAATATCGTTTTGCTGCCATAGAAGAGCGAAGAATTTTCTCCCGCATTTCATGAACCTGTTATAAGCGGTCGTTTGTTAGCCAGGCCCTTTTATGAGATTTCCTAATTGAATGCCTCGTCGGTACGCTACGAGATAGATTGCCAATTCATCGCCTGTGACGTCATCTCCTTCTATGCCACACAAATCGTCTCGCATCCGGCGTCGCAGCGAAAGATTGTAAGGCGGCATGCCATAACAGGGAGTAACAAAAATAGATATCACGGCCGTCATATCTGTTTTAGTACTCCCTGACCCCACCGTTAATGTTGTGAGAACATTAATCAGTACCGCCGATGCAACGTCCGATCGATGGGACACTTGAGAAGGTCACAAGAGGAAAAAGAGGAATGACACTTTATCTGCAGGAATTTCGTCTTTTGTGTGGATCTCCACACATGGACAATCACAAAAGTCAATGTTTTACTTGCATCACTGTAGCATTTCAAGACAGACGCACTTTGACTAAATGAGCTGTCATTTCCTTTTTCAGCAACCTCATTGTTGTCTTCACTAGTCACATATAGAAGCGTGGGATGGAATTTTCCACAACTTTCGCATGTCGCTGTCTGCTTGCAAGACTTAATTCGATAAACTACCAACACATTTCTCTTCGTAAATATTCTGCGTTCACAAACGCTCATGCCTGTGAACTTAGAGCATTTATAAATCCAATGACCGCCAAAACAGACTAGACATGAGATATTCCGCTGAGATTCAGGAGCTACATTGTTTGCAGAAAAAACTTGGCTATTAATCTTTGTTTCTTTGTGTCCTACTGATGCAGTGATGGCGTCAGTCTTGAATATCGGATTATTAACGATATTTGATTCATTGGAAAGGAAGTCTACGAATTCTTTAAAACTTGGGAAGCAGCTTTCATTTTTCAAATTCGATGTGACTAGTCTATTCCATCGACCTCTCAACAACTCAGGAAGCTTAGCTAGCATTTTCCGATTCTCTTCGTAATCGTTTAAAATTTCCAACCCGCTGACTCGATGGATTGCATCTCTACAAGCTGAGAGAAAATCAGAAAAGTCTCGCAGCGCCTTATCATCCTGCTCACCCACTCTCGGCCAATTCGCAATCCTCTCTTTATACGCACGCTGAATCAAAAACTGATCGCCGTAGCGACAGGTCAATCTGTTCATAGCATCATCAAACGCCATTTCATCTAAACGAAGAAAGGCAGCCTTAATAGTATTTGCAGCAGGTCCCGATGTGTACCTTTTCAGATAAAAGAGTTTCTGAGATTGAGTCATGCATTTGGATTCTATCAGGACTTTGAAAGAATTTCTCCATTTAGAGAACTGAAGAGGATCACCAGAGAAAATCTGTGGTTCTGGAACGGGCAATCTATTGAGCGACATCGTTTCTTTCAAAACTTCAACAAAATCAGAAGTAAGGTTGTTCGAAATATGTTTCAAGTTGTCATTTGGAACGTGCTTGATATCTTTTGAAACATCTATTCTGCCTCTAGTACTCTGAGTCTAGCTTCAGCTATCTTCACCCTTTCTAATGCTTTCACGAACTCTTCTTCCTTAAGCTTACGTTGCTGGATATGAATACTTTGTAGAGCTTCCAACTGAACTTTCCTCTCCGCCAAGTCAGGCATCGCTTCACTGCGCTGAGACTGTGATTCACTGATCTCAACTTATCAGAACACCATGATCTGCAATAACGGGAATCAAGCATTTCAATGTCGCTATCGCCACAAATGGAGGGATTTGGCTGTTTGTTGTTCAAGATAGTTCGAACATTCACTCTTGACAACTCTTTGTTGTACACCTCGATCATGTTCTTGGAGGCAACCTCTCGGACATCATTTGTAATTTGTGTTACACTATCTACTAACTGCACTTCTTCCCTGGTAGGACGTGTCCTAGCTTATTTTATCTCCTCATAACACTGAAGGAAAGCATCGTGGGCTGAGTCTACTGACTTAAGTAAATGCTCCTGTTCATAAATTGAGAGCTCAAATTTCAATCTGGTTCGAGATTCCTTAACACATTGTTTCCATTTTGCATATAAATCATCAAACCTCCTTACATGTTTGCCAATCTGCGACTGAAGGTATTCTGCGCCTTTCGCAGTCAATTTCCTAGTTCTCTCACTACGTCTAGCAATATCATCAACTTCAATATCAGAGTTCTCAGCTTTAAGTGACAACTAAAGCATAAAAGTGAAGACAGAGGAAATGATAAACTATATGCAACACCTAAATGAGTCGAAATAGGAAGAATGTTTATCTAACTGCTAAAGTAATAAAATACTTTGCAATATATGATCAATATGTGCTGATAGAAATTTTGATTGTTATTACAAATGGAACGTGGTTGTGGAGGTCAACTTATATCAAAAAACACCTAATTCCATTCTGTCACTAATTTACACAATATAATGCGTAGAAAATTTTCCATTCAATGTTAGTAGCATTCGACACGAATAATCAACCAATAATACACCAATATTTGGGAAATGTCCACCATTTGTCGGAGGCTATTGATTTACTGAAATTAGTGTTTTCACCAATGTGCTCAACTGGTGCGTTTTCAGTGTGACGGCATACGTCCTATTTGCGCTATTAAGTTGAAAACACCTCAACTGATGCACTAGAGTTGTATTTCTTAGATGCAACGTGAAAACTGCAATAAAAAATACAAGACTCATCATTTCACGGTCATAAGTAAATCAGCTACATTTTATCATCAATAAAATTTCTCATCATAGGGAGTTACAAATATGCCTAAAACTCACCGTTTCCAGCTTTAAATAGCACAATATGTACAATTTCTATTTACATGTAATTCCTGATAGACCCAACAAATTAAAACCTTTTCGTTGTCTGGTAACTAAGAGATATACAAACATTTGAACATGGATAAAAATTTTGATACAAGAAAACAAGCATTAAAAAATTCAACGTCCATCTGAAGACAATATCTTAATTCCGTTACAAAGATGAAGCAGTGATTGGACAAAAGCAGTGTCTCTCCTCCTGCCTTACTCCTTGACAATGCGAGCCGGCTCGCGAGAGCTCGAACTTGTAAAAATGTATACAATTACAGGGGTCTCACTCGGCAAAAACTAAAAAAAAAACTCGGCAATAAAGTCTAAATGTTTTTAGCAGCAAACTTATTCGGATCTTTTCCGTGATACCCCCTCTCAAACTTTATCAACAATTCAGTCCAATAGAAACTATAAATGCGTAAATAGAAATACAAAATAGAAATATAATAGAAAAAAAATAGAAATATAATAGAAAAAAAAATAGAAATATGATAGAAAATATAAATGCGAAACAAGAAACCGTGCGGCACCCATCGTTATGTTAACTGTTATGGCTAACAGCGAATGTTAGCCAGTAATGAAAACTGTTTTCAGCATATTTTGGGAGACATGATTACAAGGAAATGCATTAGTGGAGGGGGTATAAGGGAAAAGATCCACTTATTCTTGGGAAGACGAGACAAATTGGTGAGACTGCATTCACAATGAGTTTGGACAAAAGTTGATGTGATCCTCATGGTCCCTCAGTCGTGCTTGGTATCCGCAGCCGTGGATGCAGTACACTTCCAAGTTCAGCACTGCACGGCGAGTTCCCTTGTCGACAACACCGTTTATGTTGTGAGAACATTGATCAGTACCGCCGATGCAACGTCCACTTTCCAACACTTCTTGATAACAAGGCCGCTCACAGTATCTGCATCC
Source organism: Prostheceraeus crozeri (assembly GCA_907163375.1). NCBI lineage: Eukaryota > Metazoa > Platyhelminthes > Polycladida > Euryleptidae > Prostheceraeus > Prostheceraeus crozeri. The sequence continues at coordinate 118,458 of CAJQUW010011908.1, read as the reverse complement.
ACATTCAACGACCATCATTGCATTGAAGAGGAGATTGTCGCACTTCTGACACTTGAGAAAGTCCGCGTCTGATACAGGCTGTGGCCTTCCATGTTCGAAGTTCTTTGAGAAGCTATCGGTCATTCTACTTTCCAGACTGGTTCGAATATTCTCTCGTAGACTGACCTCCACGTGGTAAGTTGGTCTAAAGGCTGCACACATTTTTCTTTACCAGAAATGGATGTAGTGTGAATATTAAACAACAAAGCAATCACAGACGTCGAGAGTTCTCTATGTCGCCGTTCATCCGTCAGTTTGTTCTGCTTACTGTGAGGCATCACTTCAATTTATATGTTTGTCTACTGTGCATAACTTCTTATTGGAGAGCGCTCTGGGAGATGCGTGGGTGTGAATCATAGTCTGAAAATTGTCTACTGTGCATAACTTCTTATTGGAGAGCGCTCGGGGAGATACGTGGGTGTGAATCATAGTAACTCATAGTCTGAAAATTGGCTGCAGTGCATTTCCAAGTTTCAGCACTGCACGGCGAGTTAATTTGTCGACAACACCAGTCATATCTGTTTTTTTGTACTCCCTGACAACACCGTTTATGTTGTGAGAACATTAATCAGTACCTCCCATAGAAATGAATTCTTCTTGTGGCGTGGTTTGGTAGAAGGGACAAACTTGTATCTCACCATAAATCGGTCATTGTCAACTTCTTACCCCAGCGCAGTTCAGCTGGAAAATAGTCCACTCTGATTGGACGGCAGAGATAACCAACCATCAAGCACTGTCAAGGCGTCAATGTTATCAAGAATTTTTCAGCAGATGTTAAGATGTTAACGACGCTGATTTTCAACTGCAGAATAATTACACTTAGTTAGGAATTGGATCTCATTAACGAACAATTTAGAAGCACTCAAACATGATAACTAATACTGCAATGCACAGAGAAATCAGCTGAAGATGACCACAACTCGTGATGATATAGGCGCAGTTTGTAAACATTTGTAATTCGAAGAGAATCCGACTTTCTGACGGTTTTCAGTGCACGTTATCCTCATAAACCGCTGGAAATTAATAAAAATTCACTAAGTTGAAATATCGCTGTTGCATAAATTCACGTCATAACAAACCCAAACCGAATACATAACTATCGTATGAATTTGAATTTCTTAATTTTCCTACACGCCTGTCTTACTGTAGGTATTATAACTCCTGAAAACGAGTACGCCTGTGAATTACGTGTATGATTTATCAAATTCGACGAAATTACAGGCTGCGCAGAGGGTACCGATAATATTTCTTTAGTAGACCCATTTGTTCAGGTTATAGGCCTAATTAAATTGAAGAATTGACCTTATGATATTTTGAACTTTATTCATCATTGATAGGTCATTGTTTGACAATAGGCCCTCTCTCGTAGTCCTCTACTATTGGCGTAGGCCCACTGAAAGTTAATATCATGAAGGATAGGTCAAAACAACAATGATTACATTATGCTGACAGAGCTGCAGGCAAATTAGAAAAGATTTTTCCATTTAATTTAATATTTTGCTGAAGATAACTGCAGTCTTAGGATTTTAGAAGCAATCAATATTTTGAGAACAGAACCATCCATTACTAACAAACAAATTTTCAATGGTTATCTGTTCTCAGTAAAATTAAGGTAAATGGAAAAATGCTTAGCATTATTGATTGGTAAGTAATGATAACATAGCCAAATTTTCAATAGTGATTACTTCTCGAGCGTTTCGTATCTTTTAGATTTAATTAAGTTAGAATTTTACTAAGCTGATTGGCAAATATTACCATATTTCTCTGGAGCTCTTTACATTAATAATTATTATGACTGCGTGATTCTGATGACGAGTTTAGATATTGATCGGATTGCAAGATTACACGAGGTGACCACTGACCGCGATATATGATAAGATCATTGAAAAACAATAGCCATCAGGGTACTGTAACAAATCGTTAAAAATTCTAACAAGCGGATAGTAGAGTGTCGTGTCCCAGCCTAGCTTAGTGTGGGACGCGATGCAATCAGAACAACGTCAGTAGCGAGTGTGTTTCTTTATTCATACATTAAGGCATTTATAGCCGGAGAATGTTTATGGCCGTGAAGGCGGTAAGCATACAACATGAGATAAGAGGTCAGCAATAACGACTAACAACGTCTGCAGTCAGTTGCAGCTGTCAAGATCATCAAGGATTATATCACCATCAGTTTATCGCTTATCAGCCATGGACTAGCAATGTAATGAGATCTGCTAATCTCATGACATAGAGAAAGTATACCTAGTGCATTCTAACATCTGTGATGATATAAGCATTGAACGGCGGCATAACAATGAAAATAAAGCAATTCTCGTTACTCAAACATTGTGTTTATATGTACATGTGTATGTCAAGTAATTCAATAGCTACTTTCGGTCATGAAGTTCGTGCTTAACGAATAGGCTATATGACTCCACAAAAGGGAAAAAGTAAAAATTTCCCAGCATAAAAAGGTTATATACAAAATGATTGATTTGATGACCACTGCTCCTCCACTGCCCTTGCTTGTATCTCTTCATGTCCTCTTCTGATCGTCGTTGGTTAGACGATGAAGTCTCTCCACTGCTCTTGCTTGTACCTCTTCATGTCCTCTTCTGATCGTCGTTGGTTAGACGGTCACATGTTGATGGATTCCCGCCTCTTTCTTGATGTATTTTTTGACATTGTGACTGTCCTGATTGTTATAAACTGGAAGAACAGAATCTCTAGTGAAACCTTTGAAGTTGATGATCATTGCATTCCTTCCTTGCAGTTGAACAAGCGGTTCTGTCTCAGCTTCATGAATTGTCAAGGAATGCTATTCACACGGATCGGGATGGAATTCTTCCCCGAGCGCTGCGCTCGTCTGCTGAAGGAGTTCAGTGCTCTTCTTCAACATTCGCCGTGTGCATTCAGTGAGAGGCAACTTCTGCAGCTCACCTTCATCAATATATTCAATGTGGATCGAGCAAGCGCCACAACAGTCCAGGACGTCTCCCACGGCTGCATGCGCTCCGTGCTCTTCGAACAGGCCACGCGACTCGGCATGGACATGTTCTCTCTGATGGCAGAACGTGCCTGTCAGTTACTGGAAACTGGTGAGTCAAGTTGTTCCCTGAACAGCAGAAAGTGATCTATAGAGCAGTTCTGAAGCGGTTCAAGCAAAGCTTTTATAAATGCTGGAAAATTAGTTTATTTCCATTGTTTGTCAATCGCGAGGATCTCTGCTGTTCCGCTGATATAATTATAATTATAACGTAAGAAAGTAAATGGGGTGCTGACCCTATTCATACGTGTGTAGTCATTAAAGGCTGAAGGTGCCACGCGGTGTGTGCAGGAAAGCAGAGTTGACATCCGATGGGTGAATCCCATGGTTAAAATGGGTGGGTGGCGGTTAAAAAAATGTTTTCTTTTTCAAACTGATTAGTGCTTTATGATTACAATCATCGCTGAAATTGGCGTGCTGCCATCATTTCACATTTCATTTTGATACATAGGTTCATCTTTGATGTTATGAATGAGCCAGACAAACTAAATGTAGGAAAACACGGAACGAAATGAGTAATATATGATTAATTATAGAAAAGACAGTGACAATGGAAAACTACATTACTAGCATATCGAAAACAAAACAACCGTTTCAGATTGGGATAGAATTGCAAGAAAACAGTTCCTGATGATTATGGATACCTACTCAACACACTAACATCATATATAATATCTTTATTTCTTGAAAATGAAAATCAAAAATCATTTCAGTAAAAGTATGATCGACTTAACAGCATCGATGAAAGCAAAAAAATGACTGAAGTGATCGAGGAAGACAGGAGAAAATTAACGAAACTTCAGTGCATGCCAAGCATTTCATTGATCACGATAGTGGAGAACACAGTGAAACAATTTCGTCGTCTTTCCGTACGGGAAAATGGAACCGAGAAAGTACGATTGCCAGTTGATTGAGTCGCGGCAAGGAGGAGTTTCCTTATAGAAGTAAAGTATTTTCGAAAAAAGTCATCATCTGAATGAGCACATGAGCAGTTGTTTCCACAAATTGTCCGGCGAGCACGGTTAAAAGTTCGTTTGACGATTTGTCGGCATTTATAATTCAAATTTCCAAACAATGGAACACAGCAGAGAAGGACACTTTCTATTACCGATTCGTAAATCAGCCACAAATCATCATGTGAAATAAAGGGCTTAAGGACACGAAGCAAGTACAGGCGTCCTGAGCAGCGAATCCATTGATTTTGAAAATGGTGGTTCCAGGAAAGATTTGATGACCACGTAACCCCTAACAGCTTCATTTGCGACACTACAGAAAATGGCAAAGAAAGTCCTAGAACAGCATTTTTCTTGTTGAACACCGTGGCACTGGTTTTTGACATGCTGATATTCAGCTTGTTGTTTGAGACCCAATCGCATATGTTATTGAATTCCATTTGAACTAAATTTGAATTTGATTTATTGACATGTTCTGTTCAATTGTGATCACCTCACTGACGTCGTCAGCATACTGAAGCAGAAACGTATCTGTAAATTTCGGGAGTACGTCACTGCAGTAAAGCACAAAAAGATATGGACCAAGCAATGATCCTTGTGGTACTCCACTTGAGACTGATGAGAAGCTACTTAGAACATTCTTTATCCGAACAGATTGAGCTCTATCAGTCAAGTAATGCTTTAGCCATATCAGAAAACCTGTCGGCAAATTCAGCCTGTATAACTTCTGAAGGAGATTGTCATGTGGAACAGAATCGAAAGCTCTTGTGAGATCATAGCTTAGTCATATGCATAATGTTACACTTGATTCGTCCAGTTGCTTAGTGACATGATCATGAAGTGATATCACTGCAGCGGTTGTGCTGGATTTTGGCTTGTATCCATACTGAGTAATAGGAAAATGCGACAAGAATCTCGGCTTCAATGCATCCAAAATCTTGCTGGGAACACTGAGAAGACTTATCGGACGTAGCTGATTGAGCTTTGGTGGTGAAGTCTTTGGGATCGCAGAAACATGACACTGCTTGAAAAGGATCGGTACTTTGCGCTCAAGTATGGACGAGTTAATTATATTGCATATCGGACCTGCGATAAATGGTGCTCCAATCTTGTAGAGCTTATTTGAAACTCCATCTGAGCCAGTAGATTTGGACACTTCGAGCTCAATGCGCACATATTCAGTGTCAATCAACGGGTACCACAATTCATTATCGTCAGTTACTTGAAAGGAGGACAAATCACTGCTTTGGAACGCTTGACAAAAGGTTTCATTGATTTCTTCAACTGCCTCGTCAATACTACGGTATGTTGCCAGCAGAGAACTTAAAGGATTTTGAGTGCGCTTTCCTGATACTTCATTCACAACATTCCATGGATTCTTATCTTGATTCTTGACCCTTTTGTACCAGCATCTTTGCTCTTGAAATTTGTTTCTTGCATTTAATTTTCAACTTTTCGTATCGCTCAAAATCTCTGTATCTAAAGACTTCTCACCTTTCTGTAATGAGCAATTTTAGAAAAGGAGACATCCATGCCTTTTCACGTGGACCCATCACAACAATTCTTTGGGGAATTGAAGACAAAAAGTTTGACAAAATTTCTCATAAAAAATCTGAGTCTTGTTGTCAATATCACTTTCTCTGTATAAGTCAACAAAATTCATGGATTTTAAACAGTCCAGAAAAGGTTGCATATGATGGTCTCTGTAGTCATAAACAATATGTGTGGTGTATTCAGAAGCTGAGGATTCTTGCAGAGATTTCAAGAACACTTGCTGATGAGAGCCCCTACGCCTCGTAAACAGAGGAGGACCAATTTCCGCTGGAGGATATTTGTCAGACAAGCTATCACTGACGTAAAAGTGATCTAAGATGACCTGATCTCGTGTAGGATCCAAAACCTTTTGAATCAAATTGTGTGCGTTTACAATGTTAGTGATATCCAAGCGATTTAAATCTCCACAGAAAATTATTTGATAGGATGGGTTATCATTTAGCATGAAATCGAATTCACGAATAAAAAAGTCATTCAAACAGTCATTCAAACTCTCACTTTTTCTGTTCGGCGGAACGTACGTAGCACATAAAATGTAATTAAGACGACAGAAATTGAAGGCAAGAAAAATGTGTTCCCCGAGTGGCGGGTTCGACATTGGCACATGTTGCTCTATCCTAATTTTTGATTTAGACCAAATTGCTACACCACCACCTGCCTGATTTTTCCTGTCAACACGAAAAAGGTTGTATCCCTCAATCTGAAAAAGGACAGACTCGTGTTGAGAATTCAGCCAGGTTTCTGTTAGGATGACAAATTCGGGTAGTTTTACTCGACATGTTAACCGCAATTCGTCCATTTTATTTGGAGTCGCAATATTTCTGGCATTGAAGAACAAAAAGGAAGAATAAACATTGCAGTTTTGATTCTCAGAATTGGTAGAAAAATCATTTAGTCATTCAGACTGCAAGATGCATCGCAGCGGATCTTCAAAGTCGACGATCTGATCATCTACGAATAATCTGCCTTTTCGGGATAGTCATTTCTCAGGCTTTTGACTTTGGTCCGCAGCCTATCACTTTCTCTACGATCAGCAAAGCATTTGTCGCTATCAAAGAAAATCCCTTGAAGTCTGGAATCATTTTTTCTTTTTCGAGCACTCTCTAGGTACATATTTCTCACCGCTCGACTGCTTGTTTTAACTTAAATTGGTCTGTGTTCGTTAGCTTTCTTCCTACCTACCCTGAGAATCGACGTGTTTTGCAAATGATCTCTCATATCAGCATTAACGATGTTCAAAATGTCCTTTACTTTCGTCTCAGTGTCATCTACTTGATTATCAGAAACTTCAGGGATTCCTCTTATTATCAAATTCGGACTTAGCTCATTTCTAATTTCACGGAGCTTAGTGCGTTCAGAATTGACTATGTAGCTCTTTATTTATTGAATTTCTTCTTCATGGCCATTTTGTACAATCTTGATGTTATTCACATTTTCGTCTAGTGTAGCAATTTTCTGACTAATCGTTTCTAAACGATTGAGAATTGTACTTAAAATTCTTTCTTCTGATTCCTTTGTTAGTCTTTGAAATTCGCTCAAGGTCAAATTACCTGCCGATGCAGAATGCGTAGTACGTTGAGTGACGTTATTAGCTGGACTGTTGACTGGTGGCGGCATATCTGACAACTGTAGGCAACTGTTGCAATAGCTACTTCACGTGACTGAAGAATGAACGTGAATAGAGTGATGTCGCGAATTTACGAAGCTTCAACGTCACCGCGATCGATGAAGAAATCAATAATCGCAGGAAAACTGGACAGGGGTGTTCTATACCACACTATTGATAACAACTGATTATCAAATGGTAGCTGACAGTCCCAGCTGATTTCAACAACGCACTCTTGTCCAAATCCGACACTATCACGGTCACAGCATGGTAAGTGGATGACGTCGACAGGTGACCAAAATGACCAATACGAGCGACGAATAAATCACCACTTGACCAGCAAGGAACAATAGGCGACGCAACCTGACTCCCAAGCTCCCAAATGAAGCCACCTTCAACCAAATCCACCACACCAACAAGAAAGACCAGGCTATGGGAACGATAACACAAAAACAATCCTCAAAAATGGCTCATTAACACCAGAAACCGACAGAAACTGTTGTCCTCAGACGGCAAGAGCGGACGACTACACACGCTAAGCAAATTGTTATCATTCAACACCACTCACCGTCATTCATCACGTGATGAATGTTTTATCAAAGTTGCGAGCGAAATTTAAGAGATTTAGTTTGCAGGCCGCATACGGAGAAGGACAAGAGGTTGCTATTTACTTAACCGCAATGGTGATGCTGGTGATACCCAACCATGGCACCGCAATGTCACACAAACTGTACCATGATAGATGAGATTTAAATATCCCAACCTTAATTCTGCCATTTCCTATAATTTTCACAATATATGTAAAGCAAGAACGTGTAAGAACTGTGCTGAAGATAACAATGAGAATATTTGAACTACCAACTACATTTTGTGATGATTGTAAGAAGTGACATTGAATTCTGATCTGGATATCCTGATTATCAAGAAATCAGGAACTTATGACATCCACTGTTAGGCCTTAAAACCATCAGACTTTCATGTCGTCACAGTTGTTATGAAATGAAACTCACGCAATCCTCTTAATTAAGCATTTTAAGTGCGGTTTCTACTCGAGAAAATGTGATAGTTCATGTCATTCTGTGTTAATGTTTCATGGATGTCCTGATTGTTCAGAAACCAGTGATCCGATCTGATGAAAATGATTACTATCCCTGAGATGGGAAAGATAGAATTTTAATTGGTAGTTGCAATATAGCTGCAGAAAATTCAAGAAATTCAAATAAATGCCTTACTTCGTGCCTTTATACTCCATCTTCGTCTCATGTATCTTACCTTCACTCACCATCATCAACAGCTATCATAAATGTGCATTTGCATTGCAATAGCAGCTGTGAAGATGAACTCCAAATCCCCGGCCATTGCAACGATCTCATTCAACCTTCTCAAGTTCTGATGAATTGCAATTCTTAGAACTGGTGTTTAATTACATTACATTATACAGTACCTACTTCCTATGATTTAATTGACGTTCAATGAATATATATTTTAACACTTTGTATAACTACATGTAGGCGTATTAGAATCTGAATATTATCTGAAATAGCTGTTAGATAATAAACAATTTTCATTTCATGATTTAGCTTATCATTTACATGTTACATTCCAAAATTATAAGTTGATCCATTTACCCCTTTTTCTATGCCCTGGTTTGTACATGAATAAATAATCAAAAAGCCGAGGCTTGTTCAAGGAATTGTATACTGTTAACTCAAATGAAATGCCTCTTTCGATAAACATCAAGCAACCAATATACATGTGCAAAAAAACTTGCTCTCAATATTTCAATGCATTTTTTGCGATAAAAATTCGAATACAGCTCTTCCATATTTTTACAAAATAGTTTCTTATTATTTCCCAGTTGGCCTCTGCTACAGGTAGAACTGAATAACTTAGGAACATTACAAAAATGTGCGCCTACACGTTCATGGAAGTAAATTATATTATAAAACACTCAGTTCTTTGTAACGTTTTGAGAAACTAGAAGTCCCTCTGTTAAATTTGGTGGAAAGAGACTATCGTTCGATTTAGACTGTAAACTTTACTAAACTCAAAGATAGTTGATTATTTATTGTCTTTGGGTATATATATATTAGCCTATTTACACTGTGGCCCCCTTGGCTACTCCCCTGGGGACAGGGTCTCCTCACTCTTGGGATTATGAATGACAATTACCCTCATTTATTTTCTGTTAGGTGTTCTTTTCAATTTTGCTGATTCATGACCTTGATTATTACTCATAAATTCAATAGTAGTATGTAATGCAACGGCAAATATTTTCCAAGAATGTAATCATGCCCGGGTATGCGTTGTTTTCAGTTGATATGGAAGATGACTGTGAACCTCATTTGACTGATTTCCCGCGAGATCTCCGTCCTCTCCTGTCTGCCCTGTGTCTGTGGACAGACTGGATGGTAGTGCATCCTCAAGACTGGCGTCCTCCTCCATCTCTGCTTGATCCACATCTCAATTCCCCTGCTCCTGACGAGTGGCAAATTCTCGCTCATCTTTCCTCCCTTCTTGATCGTCTTCTCAACTGTGCAGCTGATGTCCCCAACGTCTGCTCGTCCGGCGAGGTGGAGAAGTCGAGAGGAGAACGGACAGGCATCGTGGTGCTGAGTGAGGAGCGGATGTCAGCCGGCTTCAAGCCCATGGTGAACATGGAGCCGCAACTTTACTTCTACGAGCGTCAGGAAGACCTTGAAGAGGAGACAGTGTCCGACTACCTGCGGATGGACAAGCTGTCAATGTTTGCGGAATATCTGTGTGGCATGCAGACGCCGTACTTCGAGTTCGACGTCAATGAAAGGTGAGTGAAGACAATGACGTCATCCGAACGTCATGCAGACGCCGTACTTCGAGTTCGATGTCAATGAAAGGTGAGTGAAGACAATGACGTCATCCGAACGTCATACAGACGCCGTATTTCAAGTTCGATGTCAATGAAAGGTGAGTGAAGACAATGACGTCATCCGAACGTCATACAGACGCCGTATTTCAAGTTCGATGTCAATGAAAGGTGAGTGAAGACAATGACGTCATCCGAACGTCATGCAGACGTCGCACTTCGAGTTCGATGTCAATGAAAGGTGAGTGAAGACAATGACGTCATCCGAACGTCATACAGACGCAGTACTTCGAGTTCGACGTCAATGAAAGGTGAGTGAAGACAATGACGTCATACAGACGCCGTATTTCAAGTTCGATGTCAATGAAAGGTGAGTGAAGACAATGACGTCATCCGAACGTCATACAGACGCCGTACTTCGAGTTCGACGTCAATGAAAGGTGAGTGAAGACAATGACGTCATCCGAACGTCATACAGACGCAGTACTTCGAGTTCGACGTCAATGAAAGGTGAGTGAAGACAATGACGTCATCCGAACGTCATGCAGACGTCGCACTTCGAGTTCGATGTCAATGAAAGGTGAGTGAAGTCAATGACGTCATACAGACGTCGCAATTCAAGTTCGATGTCAATGAAAGGTGAGTGAAGACAATGACGTCATACAGACGCCGTATTTCAAGTTCGATGTCAATGAAAGGTGAGTGAAGACAATGACGTCATACAGACGCCGTATTTCAAGTTCGATGTCAATGAAAGGTGAGTGAAGACAATGACGTCATACAGACGCCGTACTTCGAGTTCGACGTCAATGAAAGGTGAGTGAAGACAATGACGTCATCCGAACGTCATACAGACGCAGTACTTCGAGTTCGATGTCAATGAAAGGTGAGTGAAGGCAATGACGTCATCCGAACGTCATACAGACGTCGCACTTCAAGTTCGATGTCAATGAAAGGTGAGTGAAGTCAATGACGTCATACAGACGTCGCACTTCAAGTTCGATGTCAATGAAAGGTGAGTGAAGACAATGACGTCATACAGACGTCGCACTTCAAGTTCGATGTCAATGAAAGGTGAGTGAAGACAATGACGTCATACAGACGTCGCAATTCGGGTTCGATGTCATGAAAGATGAGTGAAGACAATGACGTCATGCACACCCCGTTTCGACGTCATCCGAACGGTATACAGACGCCGTATTTCAAGTTCGACGTCAATGAAAGGTGAGTGAAGACGATGACGTCATCCGAACGTCATGCCCTGATGAACATTGCTCTGATTACCTCACAATTGTTCTCAAAATGGGCGGCTTTTGATTTAGCGATGAACTGTTCCATGCAGTTAGGTTGGAGGGTAATATTGGCGGAGGCTCCGTGATATTCAATGGCTGAAGTTTGCGTGACGTCAAGCCGATCACAATGCAGTTTCGGAAGTCTGAGGTTTTTCTGAAGGAATGTTGACTTTTGTTCTCAAGTTGTTTTCCAAATGTTGTGTGAGACAGTGATTTGCCACTACTGGGAAACACATTCATTCCAATACAAACCTTTTCCCAACGTGTCCCTTGAAGTGTACCAAATATGATGGACAAGACAAAATGTGGCAATTTATTTTTGCCAGTACGAACATTTTGCCAACAAGTGCTGGTTAACAGTGATGAGAAGTTTCAGTGGTAGTCCGCGAGGCTCCAATAAGTCGACCTTTATTCCTTTTTGGTAATCCCTACTATTCCATTCTAGTCTCTGAGTTGAAGAGATGTAGGTGCAGGGGTGGGCGGATGTGACAGACGTAATATTTTTCTCCAGTATGGCAGAGTATAATAAGCAGTCACTGAGGAACATCCACTTCGTCTGAGTGAAATCACGAAATCTTACTATTCAAGAAAGGCATTGTTTTAATGTTTCTTTATTCCTTAATTTTGATTTTTACTCGAAGTACGAGTATGTAACATGCATAGTTTTCTCTTTAATCCCACTGGCGACATGCACTTCCGTCTGATAAATCGTGCTGCTATTTGTTTGTTTATTTAAAGTTGACTTTGTGATTGCCAAATTGCAACATTCATTCTATATGGCCATGTGTTGTTCATTTGTCATTTCCTGATACTAGGAGTCCTTGCGAAGGTGTAGGGACGATAATGCACGCGCATATATTTATGGCTGTTGGATAGTTGCTAGGTCATTCCTTCTCACTCGAAAGGAGCAAAAACAAATGTCAGCTATGAACTCAAGGAAGAATTGTATGTAACCTTAACATCGAAATGGCACATCACAAAATTGACAACTTGCTCCTTCTCGAATGGATAATTCGTGTATCGCTTGCTATTGGAAATGGCAAACAATAAGCTGTCAGCAGAGGACATCAGAGCCAGTGAGAGATGCGTACGTGCTGTGAGATCACTTCGCACACACCGAAACACACATTGAGCAACACACACACTAGTGAGCAATGCCGAGGAGAGGATCATCAAGTGAACTAATTTTCGTACGCCTGCTACTTTCTTTAATAATGATCGGAAGGCCAACATTATGGAGAAAACTTGTGCGCAATGATAGGAATTTTGGCAATCGAAGCACTTTGCTGGAACTCACAGCAATCCGCAAGCGACGCACGACTTTTTTTCCTATCTCTGTAAGGTATTAGGAATTCCTTTTTGCCCACCTAATAGGTTCCTCGATGTGCCGTCAATTTCGTATTAATCACACTTCTAGCAAACCGAAGCAGATAAAAAGAATATCTAATTCTGTGGAGCATGCGCATCTGCATATCATCTTGCGTCTTAGTTGCATGACTACTTGAGTTTACATTTAAGTAGCACATATCATCATGTATATTTACATACAGTACAACAATATCTACCACTCATTTGATTATAAAGCTATAGAATAACGACAATTGCAATAAACATTCTGGTATTTTTCACTTAAGTTACGAGTTAAAGTGCTCCCGTTTGTACGAAGCAATATTGTCCGTCAGTTCATAGTGTTAAGTTTACTCCGAATGCGTGCCTATTGTCTATCATCAAAATGAATTCAAGGCAATAAAAACAATCATAATTACAATAAAATTACAGCGTTTGTAAGTAATTTTCATAATTAAAAGTGTCCCGATCTTAACCATGATATGTTGGACTGTTCGCAACTCTGAGTGGCTGTTGAACATTTTCTATGGCAAGCAGTTTCCATGAAACTTCTTAAAAGTGAGTAATAATCAATGAATGAAAGATTTCTAGATGTTTTCTTGTTATAAACCTGTTTGATATACATCATGAATATTACTGTGCGTCACATGCGCAACTTTTTCAAAGGATTCAGCAATAGAGGCAAAATTGAAACCTGCCAATCTGCACACATCGGCACGTAACAAAATGTGATCATATGCTTCCATCAGCATGTCACGAAATGTGTCACAAATCCTCATGTGGCGGCCCACTCATGCAGCTGTGATTTATTTGGATTCTTTACATCGCGAGGAGATTGACATTCTAAGCACGCTGAAATACACTCAAGGCATTCTCGCCGTGCGGGATAGTATCTTCACCAGTTCTCATATTCAGCTCAACAATTAACAGTGAGCGGACGCCGAAAATGGCTGCACATTCTCTCAGGGAGAAGACCCAGAAATAGAACCAGTGTGTCTCACGTTACTCGTCATTAGGAGACTGGTGCGGCGGCAGCTGTCTGCATAACTAGTGCCCGGAAGAATTTCGATATGTTTCCTGCCGAATACCGTATTTCTCTCAGACGCAGGGGTTCTATTTACTGGGCATTTCGGAGCACAAGATCTAACCCGCCTCACCAAGAACTCAATGATGCCATGTATATGAGCGGTCAAACTTCTGTGGAAGGGGAAGTCTCAGACAACAGATAGTGGAACGTATATGAGCGGTCAAACTTCTGTGGAAGGGGAAGTCTCAGACAACAGATAGTGGAACGTATATGAGCGGTCAAACTTCTGTGGAAAGGGAAGTCTCAGACAACAGATAGTGGAACGTCCATGTGTCTTGCAAGCTGTTATTTGACTATAATATTCGATAACGGATAAATATAACAGAAAATGTTTCCGATCTTATTCAGTATCTGCATTTCACACTGATTTCTTTCATCTGCAGGAAGTATCGGTCTCTGGTGCCTTCCTTGGCCTCCGAGAAGACAACGGAGAGGGAATATTGTGCGCAGGAGAGTCGGGAGACAGATGAGAGCTCAGTCTTGGGGGAGCAGCCCGTCTCCCCGGGAGCGGACGAGGAAGGAGGAGAATTGGACGACTTGCGAAGAAGGAAGTTCGACTTGGAGAAGCAATTGAAAGAGCAAGAGGATAGAGAGGCGCTGGTGAGATCTGCGCTGGCTGAAGGCTCTCAACGGATGATCGAGTTGGAGATCGTGCCTGTCTTTGTCCTGCCCGATACCAACTGTTACATCGATTACCTGCACGATATCCGTGTTCTTGTGAGCTCCAAGACGTTCACTATCGTTCTTCCAATCATCGGTGAGTATGGAGTGGAATCTGTGCATCTCGTGTATTTAAGGCTGACATCAGTGCATGTATTGTAGATATCGTATCACGTTATTTGACCTGTGAAGCAGATTATTGCACGCGCGGGAGATGATATTTACTCCAATGCGCGGGAAGGAGCGCAATCTATGCCAATTATGAGTGCTCTTGTCCTGCTTTAGTGTAGACTAGATCTGTGAATAGATATTTTCTAACTAAATTTCTATTCAAAATCTCTTGATAATCATAGACATGTCAATCACAATCTGTCCTTGATCATCATAGACATATCAATCACAATCTGTCCTTGATCATCATAGACATATCAATCACAATCTGTCCTTGATCATCATAGACATATCAATCACAATCTGTCCTTGATCATCATAGACATGTCAATCACAATCTGTCCTTGATCATCATAGCACGTCGGCAAATAAAATTCTCTACACAACTCGTCCATGAGATTGCTTCATCATAGCATTCGAACTCGTTAGATTTAAATAGCCATCACCTACAGGATCGGACATTGAAGATATCTAACTCGTGAAATGATATAAAGAAGCAGTCACGTGCTGGTTGTGCAAGTAACTTTATATTTCACAGAATTCTCAGAATCTATGACTATCCGAATTTTAAATCCGTCAAAAATCTTCTTCATTTGTTGTGCAATTGCAGATATCAACGGTATTTTTTGAGATTTCCATTTAGAATTCTCCGTTTTAGAGGATGAAAAACATTCTATCTGCGAATGTAGTTCAAGGGAGGAGTCAATGAAGTTCATTGCATGAATTATCATCAGTTTATTTCACTCCCTGAAATTCATGCTCACTTTGGAAAGCATCGACTTCTTTATGGAAGCAATAATCAAAGAGATTATAGCACTGTGAAATATAAAGATAAATGCAGATTAAAATATTGATGAGAATTCAAAAGTCTTCTGAAAAAGTTCTAAAATCTTGCGTTAAGAAAACTTGCGGATTCTAACACTTGACCACAGCCAACGTTCAAGTTACATGACTTAATCAACTTTCAGCCATTCAGAAAATAATTTATAGCAGAAATAAATGAATTTGCAAGGAGTTTTGTTGTTCATTTAGATGAATATATTCTCGGTGTTGTCTTCAATCATTTTTCATTCGTTAACTCAATTGTTTTCCTCAATCATCAACTTGTCCCTCTGTGTACGTGAAAACGACTTGCTCGTTGCAGTGTTGAATGAGTTGGATGGATTATGTCGCGGAGACGATGGCAGTGAGCAGACAAGGCAAATCGCGGCGCGGGCCAAGGAATCAGTGCAATTCTTGGAGGAAGAATTCGAATCGCGGAATTCGCATCTCAAGGCAGTGACGTCCAAAGGATCGCAATTAGAGACAATCGCCTTCCGTTCTGAAGCTATCCAGCAGGAGGTAAGAGGCTGCATGATATCTCATGTGTGGCTTGTGAATCATCTCGTGAAGTTTTGCTATCCTGGATGAGCGTTTCACTTTCCTTGATACTTTTCCTATTATTAATAAGCAAATTATTTATTTTTCTGTAAAAAGTGATTTTCCATTAATTATCTGCAATCTGAAGAGAAAGAATCTAAAGCTAATAATAATAATAATAATATATTTGCTGGTAATCAAAAGTTATGTCACAAACAGTATTCAAGGAAAATGACAGCAAAATGGGAGCCCTTTTAGGGCTAACGACTTACAGAAAAGTATCAGGGTTAGATGTGTGAATGATGGAGGTGTCACCAAATGTCTTTTCGTTGGAAAATAAGCTGAAACTGAAGAGCTTCAGTTCAAGTTTCACATTTAGCTTCTTTAGTGAAGCTAAATCATTCACTAAAGAAGAGTTTCAGGCAGGTAAAGGAAGTTTTTGTAGTTGGAAGTCAGGAGTTCAGGACAAATGCTGACCGCTAGCCGGTAGTCACTCACAGGTACAAAAGAATCATTCCATTCATGTTAGTAAAAGTATGTGATTAGTTTGAGAATGCTGTCTGCACTGAAGAGATATTAACGGGTTGCAGTAGGCTGCTTTCTTTATCAGTCAGCAATAATGAAAATTCACCTGACATGAGATATTGTGAATGATGGGCTATAACTGAGCATGAGAGCTAATAAAAAACGAATTCATAATGACTGTCAAACATATTGTGAATGTATAGATTGAATTTGTATATGAAAAATGCCTCACGCAATCGCAAATCAGTGTTATCACTGTGATGTGATGTTGCTTTGTTACTTGTACTAATACCATTTAACATCCATTGCTCCATTCATGTTGGGTACGACGATTTGCTTGTATAGCATTTCTCCGCTTCACTCTGTCTCTTGCATCTTCCATACGGAGCCCGAGCGCTCGAATGGAACGTGCTCGTTCTACTTGGCGAATTCAAATCTGTTTGATAACAGATGCTGACGTTCTGTGAAACGGTTGTGAAGTGGTCTTCACGGAAAGAAGTGTAGCTTCATGTTTCAGACTGCAATTTCATGTATGAGCTGCATTCATCTTTTTTCTCAACAGGGCAACAATGATGACGTCATTCTGGCTTGTTGTCTGCATTTCTGCGTGGACAAGGCACGTGATTTCATGCCGCGAACCAAAGGTAAGAGAAATCTTGTCTATATACGGCTGTTCTCTTGTAGTCCAAAGCAAATATGATGATTCCTGACGGCTTACTTCATACCAAATGGAATAAGAATAATTTGTTAGCATTTTCTACAAAACTTAACTGTTTTTCAGCTTCAAAAGTGAGCTGTCCTTATGGTCGAAACACGCCTAGACGAGTACCTGCTGATGACTGGCTGTTGATATTTTGTTCCATTTATTACTTGTGGCTCATTTTCTGGGAATAGAGGGCTTGAATCACTTATACTGTTCATTATAGGAAGCCAAAAGCGTCGATGTATGCTTGTTACTGTATTCTTTTTTCAAAGAGATTACGAGGCCTTTCGGGCGTCGCAGACGTCCATCGTCAGGCAATTGAATGTAACTGCAGTGTCGTACACGCGCAGTACATGATTAACATTCGATCATATCACGCCATTCAACAGAGACAAATAAAATAAATCATTAGTAGAAAATAACAAAATAAGACACTACCTCTTAAGACATCGAACTAGTAGTAAGAAAATAAGTTAAAAGAAACGAAGGAAAGACAGAATCATTCACTCCACACATTCCCGACATGAAACTTCGTCTTGTTGGACGAATTGAAAGTTTGAGACCACAACGATTCCTTGATGATCCGCTTCCTCCAAACTGCCTCTCTGTCAACTATCTCCATCATAGAGAGATCCACATTGTGATGGTCTTCATGCACATGTCTCGCCATCTCAGACCTGTCAACGTCTATTTGTTTCACTGCTCGAAGATGTTCTTTCGTGCGCTCCTCCATCGTGCGACCAGATTCTCCGACGTAGGACCAGGAGCAGTCTGGCTGTGAGCAGGGTGCCCTGTAAACTGCACCAAGCTCCAATCCGCGAGTCGGTTGTGGCTCATTCGTGCAGTCTGGCTGTGAGCAGGGTACCCTGTAAACTACACCAAGCTCCAATCCGAGAGTCGGTGTCTTCATCCGCGAGTCGGTTGTGGCTCATTCGTGCAGACTGGCTGGTTTTTGCTGAATGTTGAATCCGGGCTGTAAACTGTATCTTCTATTTTTAAGTGTGTGATTGACATTTCCTGGTTTGTCTGTGTGAAAGATAAATGCGGTAGAATTATGAGAATTTCGTATAAATCATTTGACACGTTATATCACTTCCGTAATGACCATCAAAATTTGTTGAGAATCTAACAAATATTTCTTTATATCTATACTGCGTGTTTCACATCATTTGAAACTTATCTTGTCATTCAGACGTGACATAAAATCGACATCATCGATAGATCTGCTCAGCAGTCATTCTTTGATGTCTGACTCATCCGGCCCAGACATGAAAGATGCGGTTGAAGTGCTCTGGTGTTGATAATCTTTCTTTCACTGTCACATCGAGTGAAGCTGTAGTCTATCCAACATAACCAACTTTCGTTACTTTTCAAGTGACATTTCAATAAAATGCAGTCGTTTAAAGTTGTGCACACACTGTCTATGTGCGGAAGGGTCAAAAATGATAGTCGGCCTTCACATCAATCAGATGATTGTTTACTGAAATAGAATGCTGGCTGAAAATGTCAACATTCGTTAATGACGCGATATCTCTACAGAGAATAGATAAATGAATCATTTTTATGGATTCATTGTAGAAAATGTTTTTCATATTCATTATCAAAATGTTATCTATTATCAGTCTGAAAGGACGTCGCAGTTTGGTGAAGATCGAATTCCTGCACGCGCAACACATCACTGTCTACATTCTGATGCATCAGCTGTGAGATATGTGAATGTGTCGGAGACATACCTCGCTAATTTCGCTGTACTGTCGCCGCGAGAAATCTTGTAACCAGTTGAGAGCAGTCATCAGACCTTTGTCAGGAATTGAAATGCTGGCTATTCGTCATCAAGGTTGAGAAATGTGACTGGTCTCAACTAGGGCTCGGAGCCCGGGCCAACCCGTTTCAAAACATTTGGAGCCCGGGCTTCATTTTTTTCTCCGGGCAGCCCGATTTTTTAAGGCTAAACATCTATGTCTTGTCTGGCGCCACACCCTTCATCTTCATGATAATTTCCATGATAGAAACATCTGATTTCGGAAGATCTGGCTTTAGTTGGTTGACGTCTCTACTTTTGGTTATGATTACATCAGTACACCTCATAGTCCGGCAGCCAGCACGAGTTTCTGCAGGGAACGAGGCCGACAATGAGACTGTCACAGAATGATGTACATCTCATAGTCCGGCAGCCAGCACGAGTTTGTGCAGGGAACGAGGCCGACAATGAGACTTTCACAGAATGATGTACACCTCATAGTCCGGCAGCCAGCACGAGTTTCTGCAGGGAACGAGGCCGAAAATGAGACTTTCACAGAATGATGTGCACCTCATAGTCCGGCAGCCAGCACGAGTTTCTGCAGGGAACGAGGCCGAAAGTGAGACTTTTACAGAATGATGTGCACCTCATAGTCTGGCAGCCAGCATGAGTGTCTGCAGGGAACGAGGCCGAAAGTGAGACTTTTACAGAATGATGTGCACCTCATAGTCTGGCAGCCAGCACGAGTTTCTGCAGGGAACGAGGCCGAAAATGAGACTTTCACAGAATGATGTGCAACTCATAGTCCGGCAGCCAGCACGAGTTTGTGCAGGGAACGAGGCCGAAAATGAGACTTTCACAGAATGATGTGCACCTCATAGTCCGGCAGCCAGCACGAGTTTCTGCAGGGAACGAGGCCGGAGATGAGACTTTCACACAATGATGTGCACCTCATAGTCCGGCAGCCAGCATGAGTGTCTGCAGGGAACGAGGCCGAAAATGAGACTTTCACAGAATGATGTACACCTCATAGTCCGGCAGCCAGCACGAGTTTGTGCAGGGAACGAAGCCGACAATGAGACTTTCACAGAATGATGTACACCTCATAGTCCGGCAGCCAGCATGAGTGTCTGCAGGGAACGAGGCCGAAAGTGAGACTTTTACAGAATGATGTACACCTCATAGTCCGGCAGCCAGCACGAGTTTGTGCAGGGAACGAAGCCGACAATGAGACTTTCACAGAATGATGTACACCTCATAGTCCGGCAGCCAGCACGAGTTTGTGCAGGGAACGAGGCCGACAATGAGACTTTCACAGAATGATGTACACCTCATAGTCCGGCAGCCAGCACGAGTTTCTGCAGGGAACGAGGCCGAAAGTGAGACTTTTACAGAATGATGTACACCTCATAGTCTGGCAGCCAGCACGAGTTTCTGCAGGGAACGAGGCCGAAAATGAGACTTTCACACAATGATGTGCACCTCATAGTCCGGCAGCCAGCATGAGTGTCCTGCACACCACACACCTCCCCCAGAACCCCCCAAATAACAACCAACAACACACAACAAAAAACACAAACCCGCCACACACACCCAACAAAACAACACCAATCCACCCCTAAAAATAATCAACACCAAAATCCTACAAATAAAAAAAACAAGAAAAAAACCTCACGCCCCCACAAACCAAGCGAAACCAACCCAAACAACAACACACCCACATAACAACAAAACAACCCCTCTTACCACATCCAAACCCACCAAGAACTCCAAAACACAAAAACCACACACCAAAACAACGCCACCAAGTAACATCCACCACAAACACGCCGCACAAAAATAACCACACAAAACCAAAACCCCCCCAAACCAACACCATCCAACCAACACCCAAAAACCAAACACCACACAACAAACCCAGCAAAATAAACCCCACCAAACCCACCCAAACAACACAAACAACAAAACATCCCCAAACAAAAAGGAATAACCCCCCCCACCTCACCCCCAAGATCCAAAACACACACACCTCAAATAACATAACCACCACCCAACAAACCAACCACCAAACCCCCACACCTCACCACCCGCAAAAACACAAAAACCAAAACCACTAACCCCCACGCCCAAAAAGCAAAAACCAAAAAAAAACAAATCCACAACCAACGCACCAACCCACACAATCAAAACCAAACACAAAAAAACCCACACACTACACAAAAACACACCGAAACCAGCAAAACATCCACACCAACCAAAAACGACAAAAAAACCACCTCCCCAACACACCAAACAACCATCAACCATCCACCAAAAAAACCCCAAACAGCAAAACACACCAAAGGACAACATCGCAACACCAAACCAACCATAAACCCAACTCCTCGAACCAACCTAACCCACCAACCCAACCCCCACAACAAACCACCCAAAACGCAACCCCACCCACCCATCCGCACACACCAACCAAGCAAAACAACAAAAAACAAAAACGCAACCATCCCAGCACAAAAACCCACAATCCTTACACACACACCCCCAACCCACCACCAACCCAACAACAAAAAACCAACAAAAAAACAAATAACACCCCCACAAACTGAACAAAACAAAACAAACATACAAAACACCTCAACCAAAACAGACCCAAACAACAAAAACAAACATCACCCACATCAAAACAACACCCGCGGGATCCAATTCTACGCCGCGGACTCCTGGTCCCCCATGTCTGTGTCTGGGCCACAACAAACAACAAAAACACCGCAAACCCAAACACCACAAAAAAACAACAACCAACAACCCAAAAAGCACAACGACACCCAACCAACACACACACCACAACACATACCAAAAAAAAACCGACAAAACAACCCAACAAACACCCAAAACGCAAACAACTCCGAAACAAAAATACTCAACGCACCAACACAAAAAATCCCCCCCACAATCATCCACCAAACAATACCCAAACAACAAAACCAAAAAAGAACACCAAAAACCCCATACAACATACCAAAACCACCATAAATACACAACACCCCACAACCACAAAACACTCCCCACAAAAACCCCACCTCCAAAACTAACCTCCACCCCCACAAAATCTAAGACAAAAAAGATAAACCCACCACGACAAAACAAGCCCCAACAAACCACACGGCATCCAACCAAACCCTACAACACCAAAAAGCACCCCCCCCGCAAACCAAAACCCCCGCCCCAAACCAACCACACCAAAACCCAGCAAACCCCGAAACAACTCAGAACGACACCACCTACACAACAACTCAAAAACAAAGCAAAAAATCACAACCAAACAAAGCCAACAAAAAAAATCAAGCTCGCAAGCAAAAACAACCCCCGACAAGACCACCGCAAGAAAACCAAAAAACAAAACCACAAACACAAACACCAAAAGAACAACAACCAAACACCAACCCAAAAGACACAAAAACGCCAAACAAACAAAACCAACACCCAACACACAAACATCAATCCCCAACAACACCCAAAACAAAACCACCCAAACCACCAACAAATACCACATCCCAACCAACATCCAACACCACCCAGAAACCGCACAAACCACCCAAATCCACCCGAACTCAAACAACACACAAAAACCACCAAAACAAACCCCAAGACAACAACCAAAAAACACAACAACACAAAACCCCAACACACAACAAAAAACCGCCCCTCCCAACAAGCCCAAAACCCACCAACAACACAAACCAACATTAACAACACACCCATACACAAGAAAAAAACCACACAAAACCCAAACCCCCAACCAAACCCAAAAGACCCAACAACAACGACCAACACCCACACTCAACCAAACCAAACACCCCACCCAACAACCCCAACAAACACAAACCACCACAAAAAATACCTACTACACACACACAAAAAAGACCCCAAAAAAAAAAACAACTCCCACAAAACAACCCATCAAAAACAAAACCAACACTACACACGAGCAAAAACCAAACACACACCGAACCACACATCAACCCGCCACGCTCCCCAACAGGGGGCCGGCCACAAAAACAAAAAAACACTACAACCGTGGCTGTGGCACCCCACCAACAACACAAAAAAAACCCACCCACAACAAGAAAACAAAAAACACACCCAACAACCCAAACACACAAACACCAACCCCCCAACAAACCAATCCACACAAAACTCCTAAAACTCTAAACAACAAAAAAACAAAACACCAAAAACACACCACCACAAACAAACCCACAAACACCCCAAACACACAACCACAAACATCCAAACCCCAACGGCACCAAACAAACACAACCAACAAAAACACCCCCCCACCACAATCTCCAAAATCAACAACCCAACTAAAAAACAACAACATAAAACCCCACAAAAACCCACCACAACAACAAAAAAGAAACCAGACCAAACCACCCCCCAAAGACAAAAAAACCCCACACCAAAAACCCCACATAACCCAGCACAAAAAAAAGACAAAGCAAAACAACAAAATCAAAACACCAAAACACACAACAAAAAAACAAATCAAACCCAAAAAAACCACCAAAACAAAACAAACACAAAACCCAAAAAACACGTCACACACCCAAAAAAAAAAACCCCCCAAAAGCACCCACAAACTCACCCACCAACCCCACCAACCACGAATACCGACCACACAAAAAACTAGCAAAACTAAAATAACAAACACCTAAACAAACCAACATACCACAACACACACACAACCAAAAAACACACACAAACCACAACCAAACCCAAAAAACAAAAACTCCCCAACTAACCACCAACCAACCCACCCCACCCCACAACAAAACACCAACAAAACAAAAAACTACCACCAAAGCCAGCAAAACACACCCACCAAAAACCCCCAACACAAACCCAAAAAAAAAAAGCAAGCCATCCCACACAAACACACCACCCACAGAAACAACACCACAAACCACCACACACCCCCGGAGAAGATACAAACACAATCACCAACCCAACCCAAACCCAATCCCAAAACAAACACCAATAAACCCCCACACCAAAAACCACAAACTGAGGTGGGTGTACACACCACCCACGCCAACAACACACCACAAACAAAAACACAAAACACCCAAAAACAACACACACCAACAACCCAAAACCACAACACCACACCAAGACACAACCCAACCCAAAAAAACCCCATAACACCCACCGCACAAAAACCCACAACCACCCACAAAAAACACACAAACTTCCAACCACATCCACAACCAAAAAAAAACAAATCAACACAAAAACACACAAAACCCCACCACCCACACCCCACCAAACCCCATACCCACAACACACACTAAAAGCCAACCAAAAATCCAAAACAAAATAAATCCCCACCAAAAAAACACATCAAACGCCCCCACCCACAACAACCCAAAAAACCACCAACCACACCCAAAACCAACCCAAACCCTCCAACCCCACCCAAAAACACTCTCAACAAATCAAACCAACAAACACACAACACACAAACAACACAACCCACAATAGGGAACGAGGCCGAAAGTGAGACTTTTACAGAATGATGTACACCTCATAGTCCGGCAGCCAGCACGAGTTTGTGCAGGGAACGAAGCCGACAATGAGACTTTCACAGAATGATGTACACCTCATAGTCCGGCAGCCAGCACGAGTTTGTGCAGGGAACGAGGCCGACAATGAGACTTTTACAGAATGATGTACACCTCATAGTCCGGCAGCCAGCACGAGTTTCTGCAGGGAACGAGGCCGAAAATGAGACTTTCACAGAATGATGTGCACCTCATAGTCCGGCAGCCAGCACGAGTTTCTGCAGGGAACGAGGCCGGAGAGTGAAAACTTTCACAGAATGATGTACACCTCATAGTCCGGCAGCCAGCACGAGTTTCTGCAGGGAACGAGGCCGACAATGAGACTTTTCACAGAATGATGTGCACCTCATATACGGCAGCCAGCACGAGTTTTCTGGCAGGGAACGAGGCCGGAGATGAGACTTTCACACATGATGTGCACCTCATAGTCCGGCAGCCAGCATGAGTGGTCTGCAGGGAACGAGGCCGAAAATGAGACTTTCACAGAATGATGTACACCCTCATAGTCCGGCAAGCCAGCACGAGTTTGTGCCGGGAACGAAGCCGACAATGAGACTTTCACAGAATGATGTACACCTCATAGTCCCGGCAGCCAGCACGAGTGTCTGCAGGGAACGAGGCCGAAAGTGAGACTTTCACAGAAGATGTACACCCTCATAGTCCTGGCAGCCAGCACGAGTTTGTGGCAGGAGAACGAAGCCGACAATGAGACTTTCACAGAATGATGTACACCTCATAGTCCGGCAGCCAGATCGAGTTTCTGCAGGGAACGAGGCCGACAATGAGACTTTCACAGAATGATGTACACCTCATAGTCCGGCAGCCAGCACGAGTTTCTGCAGGGAATGAGGCCGAAAATGAGACTTTCACAGAATGATGTACACCTCATAGTCCGGCAGCCAGCACGAGTTTCTGCAGGGAACGAGGCCGACAATGAGACTTTCACAGAATGATGTACACCTCAAAGTCCGGCAGCCAGCACGAGTTTCTGCAGGGAACGAGGCCGACAATGAGACTTTCACAGAATGATGTGCACCTCATAGTCCGGCAGCCAGAGCGAGTTTGTGCAGGGAACGAGGCCGACAATGAGACTTTCACAGAATGATGTACACCTCATAGTCCGGTAGGCAGCACGAGTTTCTGCAGGGAACGAGGCCGAAAGTGAGACTTTTACAGAATGATGTGCACCTCATAGTCTGGCAGCCACCACGAGTTTCTGCAGGGAACGAGGCCGAAAATGAGACTTTCACAGAATGATGTGCAACTCATAGTCCGGCAGCCAGCACTTAGTTTGTGCAGGGAAACGAGGCCGAAAATGAGACTTTCACAGAATGATGTTCACCTCATAGTCCGGCAGCCAGCACGAGTTTCTGCAGGGAACAAGGTCGAATATGAGACTTTCACAGAATGATGTGCACCTCATAGTCCGGCAGCAGCCAGCATGAGTGTCTGCAGGGAACGAGGCCGAAAATGAGACTTTCACAGAATGATGTACACCTCATAGTCCGGCAGCCAGCACGAGTTTCTGCAGGGAACGAGGCCGACAATGAGACTTTCACAGAATGATGTACACCTCATAGTCCGGCAGCCAGCATGAGTGTCTGCAGGGAACGAGGCCGAAAGTGAGACTTTTACAGAATGATGTACACCTCATAGTCTGGCAGCCAGCACGAGTTTCTGCAGGGAACGAGGCCGAAAATGAGACTTTCACACAATGATGTGCACCTCATAGTCCGGCAGCCAGCATGAGTGTCTGCAGGGAACGAGGCCGAAAGTGAGACTTTTACAGAATGATGTACACCTCATAGTCCGGCAGCCAGCACGAGTTTGTGCAGGGAACGAAGCCGACAATGAGACTTTCACAGAATGATTACACCTCATAGTCCCGGCAGCCAGCACGAGTTTTGTGCAGGAACGAGGCCGACAATGAACTTTCACAGAATGATGTACACCTCATAGTCCGGCAGCCAGCACGAGTTTCTGCAGGGAACGAGGCCGAAAATGAGACTTTCACAGAATGATGTGCACCTCATAGTCCGGCAGCCAGCACGAGTTTCTGCAGGGAACGAGGCCGGAGATGAGACTTTCACAGAATGATGTACACCTCATAGTCCGGCAGCCAGCATGAGTGTCTGCAGGGAACGAGGCCGAAGGTGAGACTTTAAACAGAATGATGTACACCTCATAGTCCGGCAGCCAGCACGAGTTTCTGCAGGGAACGAGGCCGGAGATGAGACTTTCACAGAATGATGTACACCTCATAGTCCGGCAGCCAGCAAGAGTTTCTGCAGGGAACGAGGCCGACAATGAGACTTTCACAGAATGATGTACACCTCATAGTCCGGCAGCCAGTACGAGTTTCTGCAGGGAAGCGAAGCCGACAATGAGACTTTCACAGAATGATGTACACCTCATAGTCCGGCAGCCAGCATGAGTGTCTGCAGGGAACGAGGCCGACAATGAGACTTTTACAGAATGATGTACACCTCATAGTCCGGCAGCCAGCACGAGTTTCTGCAGGGAACGAGGCCGACAATGAGACTTTCACACAATGATGTGCACCTCATAGGTCCGCAGCCTAGCATGAGTGTCTGCAGGGAAACGAGGCCGAAAATGAGACTTTTTAACAGAATGATGTTACACCTCATAGTCCGGCAGCCAGCACGAGTTTGTGCAGGGAACGAAGCCGACAATGAGACTTTCACAGAATGATGTACACCTCATAGTCCGGCAGCCAGCACGAGTTTGTGCAGGGAACGAGGCCGACAATGAGACTTTCACAGAATGATGTACACCTCATAGTCCGGCAGCCAGCACGAGTTTCTGCAGGGAACGAGGCCGGAGATGAGACTTTCACAGAATGATGTACACCTCATAGTCCGGCAGCCAGCACGAGTTTCTGCAGGGAACGAGGCCGACAATGAGACTTTCACAGAATGATGTACACCTCATAGTCCGGCAGCCAGCACGAGTTTCTGCAAGGAACGAGGCCGACAATGAGACTTTCACAGAATGATGTACACCTCATAGCCCGGCAGCCAGCACGAGTTTCTGCAGGGAACGAAGCCGAAAATGAGACTTTCACAGAATGATGCACCCTATGCCTACTACGAATCAGTGCGTCTGCCGAGTTCTAGTGAGTTCCTCTTCTTGTCAGACAAGATCAAAGAAAAATACATGTAAATCTAATGGGACGCAGATTGCAGTTTTTGGTTAATGATTCAGGACGCATTTAGATTTGGCGAGCCTCTTAATGTCGACAAACACAAACATTTTGAGCAATTTTATCTACATTCTCACATACGCCGATTAGATGCATGATAAAAGCACATGCACATCATAGGAAATTACCTGAAGACATTCCATGTCAAAAATTATGACTCTGGGCTTAGTACTTTTCCTTTAATCAGAGAAAACATAGAAAATTTCATTTTAACCAAAAACTGCAATTTGCGTCCCATTGGATTTACATGTGTTTTTCATGTTCTGACAAGAAGAGGAACTCACTAAAACTCGGCAGATTTACAGATTTGCTCACACTTTACAGGTGCACATCATTCTGTGAAAGTCTCATTGTCGGCCTCGTTCCCTGCACAAACTCGCTCTGGCTGCAGGACTATGAGGTGCACATCATTCTGTGAAAGTCTCATTGTCGGCCTCGTTCCCTGCACAAACTCGCTCTGGCTGCAGGACTATGTGGTGTACATCATTCTGTGAAAGTCTCATTGTCGGCCTCGTTCCCTGCACAAACTCGTGCTGGCTGCCGGACTATGAGGTTGCACATTCATTCTGTGACAGTCTCTCCATTTGTCGGCCTCGTTCTCCTGCAGAAAACTCGCTCTGGCTGGCCGGACTATGAGGTTGCTACATCATTCTGTGAAAGTCTCATTGTCGGCCTCGTTCCCTGCACAAACTCGCTCTGGCTGCAGGACTATGAGGTGTACATCATTCTGTGAAAGTCTCATTGTCGGCCTCGTTCCCTGCACAAACTCGTGCTGGCTGCCGGACTATGAGGTGTACATAATTCTGTGAAAGTCTCATTGTCGGCCTCGTTCCCTGCACAAACTCGTGCTGGCTGCCGGACTATGAGGTGCACATCATTCTGTGAAAGTTTCACTTTCGGCCTCGTTCCCTGCAGAAACTCGTGCTGGCTGCCGGACTATGAGGTTTACATCATTCTGTGAAAGTCTCATTGTCGGCCTCGTTCCCTGCACAAACTCGCTCTGGCTGCCGGACTATGAGGTGCACATCATTCTGTGAAAGTCTCATTGTCGGCCTCGTTCCCTGCAGAAACTCGTGCTGGCTGCCGGACTTTGAGTGTACATCATTCTGTGAAAGTCTCATTGTCGCCTCGTTCCCTGCACAAACTCGCTCCTGGCTGCCGGACTATGAGTTGCACATCATTCTGTGGAAAGTCTTCATTGTCGGCCTCGTGTCCCTGCAGAAAACCGTGCTGGCTGCCGGACTTTTGAGGTGTACAATCATTCTGTGAAAGTTCTCATTGTCCGGCCTCGTTTCCCTGCAGAAACCTCGTTCTGGCTGCCGTCTAACTCTAGGTGACATGCCACGCGTAATTTACGGAACACCCCCCAAACGCCCGTGGTTAAAGACCATTCTTATTCTTCTAGACAAACCCGCGTACATTATACGCGCTGCACAAGAGTCAGAAATCACTTGATCCGATGCTGTTAAAACCATGGGGAATGTTTTATGAATACGCGCGGGCGAGCGTTTATAGTTTGGGCGCGTCGTCCCTACGGTTGTCTGCGTTGGCCCGCTTGAACAACCACCGGATGAACCACTAAGCATGTCTGTCTTCCCTGAGCATGAAATTGAGGTCCTATCACATTGTTTTAGCCTCTGGATACATCGCCTGACACATGAGAACGCAAAGTCTGCGAGAAGAACAGAGACTGCCGACAGATGTTGCAGCAATGTCCCGCATAGCCACGGATGTTTTGGGGTTAAAGGATAATTTCCGTAATTGAGAGCGTCGGCATGTCACCTAGTGTAGCAGCAAGACGTGCAATCAAATAGTCAAGAATTTCTCTTTACTAGAAACCCTATTAACATTCACTGTTTTTGGACTTCGCTAGCTGATGATGTTTGGGCAGGCTCACGTCATGTGTTTGTGCAGTCCCTCGGTGGAGCTTGCGCCTACTGCTAAAATCAGGTTGCAGGCCACACTTAAGGCTACATTATTGCATGCCAGATAGGAGATAGGAGTGCTTCCAAATTGGCGTGTTGTTCCTTGATTCTACCCTTAAATGATTGTTTCAAACTAACTGATGCTATTTTCAGATCGTACAATTGAACATGTGTTTCCCGTATAGCGTCTGCATTATAAGTTTAAAGTCAAATAAATGCAATATTGAAGGGAGATCGCCGTTGAGGCTGTTCCCAACTTAATCCGCTACTTCAGATATTTATATAGACTGCTTTCAGAAAGCTTGACCAATTGTATAACATAAATCACATCTTCAGGTTACATCATTTTTTATGTGCTCATTGAACCAGCAGTGAAATATGAAGTCACCAGTGCAGTGCGTCTGACAGCGCATCGAATACACGTCAGCACATTTGATGAATTTTCCATATTTGTGGGCGAATGAGAAATTGCACTAATTTCCCTCTAAAATTCCACTGCACAGTTAAGATGAAGCCGTCAGCTTTAGCTATTTCCTGCAGCCCAGGCCAAGCCCGAAAATCGAGAATGAAGAAGTCGGGCGGGCTAGTCCGGCCTACGAACCCTATTCTCAACTGAAAGAGATAAATGAAGAATTCTCACGTTTTCACTCACTCATCCGTTTTGTGTCATTGTGTACATAAGCAATGTAAGTAGAATTACTAAATATTGAGTTGTATCCTCAATTGGAAGGTGGGAACAGACCTGAATAGCTGCTATTTCATCCAATATCAGGAATCATAAGCAGGCCTAGTTCACATCCCTCAAACATCGACACAACTTAATTATATGGACAGTTGCTTACGATGCAGCATGAATCAAATGATGAAGTATGATAAGCAGAAATGTGCAAACTTTACTTCAATCAAAGTATCGGAATTCGGTGCTGACTTTTCACCGGATTGGAATTGAGAAGTCACTTTTCTCACATTACTATTGAAATGGTAAACCTTTATCAAATCCCCGAGGACACAACATGTAAATTGAATTTTTGATGATAGGCTTACATCCTATGCGAGTTGCTGCAGTTTATATTACAATCATTTTTTCCTCTATTTTCATCAGTAACCTCGGAAAATGATGGATTTCCTTAATTGTTGGACTAACAGCGAAGTACAGTAATGCCATAAATATACTGACTTTTGTTTTCTTACTTAGGTTGATAAACTGACCGTGAAAAAGCATCATGTGTTAAACTCGATTTTCCTTTTTGTCTCGTCTATTGTGATTATGGAAGACTTGTAGATCATATATACACCAATGGTGTTCCTCAGTAGATCAAAAGTAAAGAAACTGAAAAGCGGAGAAAGAAGAATAGAAAATAGAATTTGGGATGATGATTATTGAGTTAGCAATCAGACAGAAGGATATGTAGCTCATCATTGCATAAGTTGTGAGTAGGCTATTGTAGTGCTACCGAAAATAACAAGTGAACTACCAACGAAGTAGAAAAGTGAGGAGGTAGATTCGATTATGGTATAACTGGTCGGGTAACAAAGAAATATGCGTTCAGATGTCTATGATAACAGGTGTTCTCAGTCAGATTATTCCAAACTACAGTGAAATTAGTCTTATCAGCAACCGATATGATCGATTCGGATTGATTCATTAGATTTAATAGATTGATAGTTTGACATTTGGATTTGCTTCACACGTAGAAATAAGCCGATGTAGAGAATCCATGAAAAGGCGAATAAAATGATTCCCATCTACGTTTAAACCTATTTTCTACGCTTTTTGACTACTTTGGTACGTTTAAATTTTCCATGCTATGAAGGATACCAGTAAATACAAGCAGTAAATTGCTACAAAGAGGTCTTGAATATGCTACACCTTTAATTGATGTACAATTAGACACTTTCTGGTTCCATTATATATATAGCAATTGGAATCGAAAGTTTCACGTGTTTCAGTCCCGAATCTCTTAATTCATTGTCTTTTAATCTTTACGGTATCTTAATTATATCAGAGATCAGGTGTTTGTTTGCAATGAGCAAGCATAACATTTGAGAGCCCATTGGCAACAATATAATATTTCACGATAAAATGCAAGTCAGATGTTGATGTTTTCCATTTCCAATTCTACCTTTTACAGAGTCAATAAATTCGTGAGGTTTGGAAGGTATGAGGATCACATTTGCGGTCAAAATCAACCGCTTTCTATCTTATTATTATGTTTTCTTAGTAACCGATGGTCAGAAGGAATCCGACAACGTGTACAGGGGGTTTTGGTGATGAATAACTCGCCTGTCATTGCTGTGACAGTTAAGATTTCGGATGCTAGACACATTTCGATACAGAGCTTTGATCGGCATGACCATTCACTCACTTCGTTTAAGAATGCGCTGAAAAATGTCTGATAAACATCTTGCTTTCATTGGTATCCGTACTCTTCGAATATCTATCAGATAATCTTTAGAAGAACCTTCGGTTGGACAGGCCTGTGTGCTTGCTGTCAAATATTTCCAGAATGCGATTCAGTGTTTCCGTTCATGTTTTGTATCATCAATTACCATGGATTCACTGCTACATGCTGACCTCCTCGTAAATCATGTCCATCGCTCATTTCAGACGAACCGTATCACCTGCATCGGGAAGTGGTTCTCCTGACATCCGACAGAAACCTCAGACTCAAAGCGCTGGGATCCAACATTCCTGCTCGACCCCTCCCACGTTTCATGGCTTGGGCATATCCTTGACTTTTTCAGCTCGTCTAGAGAAATGTGAATCGGCAGCCGTATGGACCTCTTCGAGGCACCTTGCAGTATTTAAGTTATTCCCAGATCCCTGATATTTATTTTGGTCCATGACGACGTGCTCGGGGTGACAGCCGGCGCGTAGCAGCATTTCATTCTGAAGATGCATTTGTGAGTAGTGTGGTCTGTAAATACAATCTCAGTGCAATATGAAGTATTGTTTTGAAATCGTTCTGCTGAAATGTGAATCAGTGTTCTTCTTTGACGCGGTGAAGCAGGCAGGTGTGCGTTAGATTCCGCTGACATGGTTTTCGCATCATCACCTCGAAAACTGTTTTTGCTCGTCAAATTCCTTTTGTGTTGACCAAAATCAACGCGAAAATAAAACACGACCCGATATGATTGTAACAATACGCACCCAATACGAATAAGGCTCAAAACTATACAGGAAACATTGTTCATAAAGAAGTAAATGAAAGCCTGTTTCCCTCTTGTCTGCTATTCAATGGCCATAACGAGGCATGATGTCATTGCCAAACATAGAAATTGACAACAATAAACCTCTAGAATGGAAATTAAGTTTCATGCAATGCACAATAACGGCACATAAATCGCACGCATTTTCACTTAGATGCACCTGCCAACGTCTGTATGATTGGGTTAGAATCAGTCACATGAGTAAATCGAAGCTTTTAATTGGTGGTTCATGCCCCAACTTAGTTCCCCCGGATGTGCCGCGACCTTGAGTCAATTTCCATTCTAGCGGACTTCAGATAAACAGTTTATTTCTATGTTGCCAAAGTATCTGGATCAGTGTTGCCTGGCGATATATTTAATTTGTGGCAACAATAATGAGTGTAATAGTGCAATAATCAGATAGTTCATTATAGCTGGAATTTTTGATTTGATTGGCATGTTTTTGAGATATAAATATGTCTTGAAAAGAATTACGCGAGTCACTCTACTAGCGAATAAGCCTATTATTCACAATACTTGATCGCTGGTCTTTGAGTCTATGTACCACATCATTATGCTGAAGCATCGAGATATTCACTCTCACTGAGTCATCTTTGAAGAAACTGTCGCTGTTTAGCGAACAGGAATCTAAGCATGAAACATGCACCGAGCGCCGTTCGTTTATTGCGGTGTGTGTGGGAAGACATCAAAATTGTTGTCACCATGACGTGGAATTAATCGTATACAGAGATAAATGAACTTTTCCCATCACCGGAACTTGAAGACAGCAGATTGTATTGGCAATGAAGACTTCAATCACAAGCAGGGAAATCAATCCAGATGCTAGACTTGTATCACACCGCATCGTCAATGATCCTAACTTTCAAACGACATAAAATTCCTTACTCGTATCCGAAGCCAACGACCAATCACTTGGATATAAATCAAAACCACCAAAATGTTGTCGTAGTTCAATATAATGGATTTAAGTGGTCTAAGGGTGAACAAGGCAAAGAATTAATAATAAACAGGCTACGGTGTGGACGAACATGCGAACAACCGGTATCAGTTTCTTTAGCAAGAGTTTGTCAATTAAGCAGAAACGGCTTCTTGGAAACTCGCGTTCTTCTGTCCGCTTCGTAGACAAGTAACCGCGATGTATGGATGCAAAGTTTTCTGTAGGTACTCCTGAAATGAAAAATAAAGATTATCTCAATTCATCCGTCAATTCAGATACCGATGTTTCTGCACAAAAATAAGTTTCTCTGATGACAATACAATTCAATAAATGAAATGAAATATACGCAAATAGAAAGATTTGGCTGTCTAACAATGATTAATTACCTGCTGAGTACAATTGACAATTCGTGTAAGTGGAGAGGTCTTGAAATATTTCAGCCAGCATTACGTTATCATTACAATGCCTTTGTAGACACCAAAGAATGCCAATGTGACTTCAATAAAAGTTGGTAAGGAGATGAGATTGTACTGAAAACGGTAGCATTGATCACGATTTCCAGTCGCAGTTCTAAATTAATGCCGAACATTTATTGACAACAGGAATATGTTCACATATTCCAAGAATAAGAAAATGGACGGACCTCCGGCTCCAAAGGACCGCTCCTGGTAGTCACGGTCCATGTATTTCGAATACTGCTGTTAATTTGATTGGAACAGTAAGTAAGCAAGTGTTTGTTCAAAAGTTGTAAATCGTTAAATTTAGTAGTAGGCCTAATTTGAAATCACAACTGTAATGGAATTAGTCAGCAATGAAAATGAATTTCTGATCGGCAACTTGAGGCTACTCAAGTGCGTGTCGACTGATCATGTAATAGTTGATTCAAATGATTATGAAATCTTTTTTTTCTTTGAAAATATCAATAATACTTAATCAACATTCGAACAACTGCAAAGCTCTTCCGCGACTCATGACAATTAGGCCTATGACAACCTTAGTCAAATACTATTTTCCTATTTTGCTCTGAGTTATCGATGTTACAAACTTCGGAAGCTTTATGAGAAGATTTCATTGAAAGTTGCCAGTCAAATAGCAAAACGTGCGTCCATCGCCTAAACAAATGTAGATAATAAAGATGCATGAAACAAATACAACTACATCTTTTCTTTCTAAACAAATAATCTCTCCGACCTGCAATGAAATAAATAGCAACTTTCACGATGTGCACGAGAAAGGAGGTTTTTCAAGAGGTTGCGATATTACTTTGATGTACCGATATCGTCGATAGGCGCATTTTTTATACTATAATAGAGAAAAAGCAAGAAGACAGTCCTAAGTTTGTGATTTAATTAAAGTAATGATGTGAAAAAGTGTGATCGTAATGCTCTCAAGGATATTGCAACATAATTCGCATGGGCAACTGCTATGTGATCTCATATTGCAGTTGTTAAATACCATGAAATTGTGCTAATGCACAAATACACAGTTGACCAAATGACGGGAGAAAGACTTATTTGTGATCTCATTTTCTACCACAAACCAAGCTCTCCTCTATTTTCTAGTCGATCACTATATTCGCGAATTAGTGGCTGAAATGGAGATATCTCCAACCTCTTGAGTCAATGATATTTTTCTAAGCCCACGTCAGTGAGTATGTTGAACTTACATGTGCGTAGCTCATGGCGTTCTTCTTTTCGTCCTTGGAGGCACCTTTTCCAACGTAGACAAAAACAGTCTCTCCGTTGTCGATGATAAAGACATCCTGGAAGAAAATACAACGATTTCCAATACACGCTATAAAATATGTATGACAAATATTTAAGATAGTTAGCTTTCATGACTATTTCATCTACCTAATGACATAGGTCAATCTCAGATTTCATTGGACTGGTTGTTCATCTGTATGGATAAAAAAATAAAGCTTTTACGTCACTACTCCCCATACTTGGAGCGTTGTAGTACTTTTAGTCCGGATGCCCTTCCTGCCGACTTTCAATGACCTTCGGGGCTCGACCTCTGGACCAAAAGATCGCTAGACCAAGCACTTAACCACTGTGCCACGGAGATCACACGTTTTTATGGTTAGAAGTGGTTGTATGTGTAATACTACATGACAAATACTTTATTTAATGCATAAAACAACAATGAATTTAATAACCTAATTATTCAATCAAGTGGTAAAGAATACGTGGTACGCTTGTCGCCTGTGATTCGTTAGATCAGTCATTTTCACAAACATGTCTAAACCTTGTACAGAAAGAGCAAACAACACTGCTACTGACTAACCTCTTCGTTTAGTTTAGAGCGGGACAAGGATCCCTCGGCGATCTTGCTCATGGACAATTTCCCTGAGGCATCTGACAATCTGCAAAGAAAAGCTGAGTCAATAAAAATGCACATTTTTGACAATATTTTCTGAGGATTATTGCCATTCAGGCATGGAAATCATTGAACAATACAACAACAACGTTTCAGATTTTAGGGACACTCCACCTCCATTATCTAGAGCACTACAGCGAATTTGGAGTCATCATGGCTAACTGACAAAAGTATTTCATAGACCCTTTTCACTTTTCGATGCACCAGCATGGACATCTGCATCGGTGCGAGCACAGCACAGCTTCTAATATCTGTTCTTCGTATCTCTTCCTGAAATGCTTGTGGGATGACACCCTGAAGACTGATAACATCAGCTCTTTCACTCGCTCTTCGGCACAGATGTCTACGATGATGCCATCTGTTTGTACAAGTGACATAATCTTTAAGACAACATTCTCATGTGATCAGAGTTGACGGAAATACCTCCATCTTCTCGTCGCTATCTTCCGAGCTGATGTTACGTCTGATCAAACAATACCTTGCTGTCGTCAGTGACTTCGTTGCATTGTCTTACACAGTCCGCCTCTGCGTTCAACTTCGGGGAGTTTTCCACAGGTTCAGAATTATGCTCAATCGCTTATCTGCTTCGAATCTGCCTTGGTCATTCATGCAAGTAAAGCAGAGGTGACAATGTTTCTTACAAAACCGATTTATCTCCGTGATCTGCCGGCATTATCAAGAAATGTTCCACAAAAATATTTTGAAATTGAAATAAATCACAAAAAGGGGCAGAATGTGTGGCTGAAAACGAGGAATTGCTGGATCTCGCAGCAAGCACCTTCAATAGGTCTTGTCGCTCGTCCTCGGGGTGGTGCAAGGAACTTCAAAATTGATGAAGAGATAATAGCTAAGATCGTGCAGAATACACGCTAGTCCAGATCAACCCTGCTCTTCGCTAGATTGAAGTTCACCTAGATTTGCAGCTAACTTAAAATTTGCTTCACCACTTTCAAGACCAAGTGTTAGATAGTGAATTCATTACAGAAGCGGTCTGAATACACTTTTACTGATAAGACTTTGAGCAGTAGTATGCAAACCACACTTTAAATTGAGATGGTGAAGAATTACTTGCTCAAATGACACCAATGAAAAATCCATGACTGAATGCGAATATGCTACAACTCATTCAAAAACCAGTTTCAGTTCCAGAAACGATTTCCAACCGCAATCATCGCAATTGGAGAGGTAAGGTGTTCATATAGTTGCCTGGGGCTAATGACTCGTGATCGTGGTGATTTCAATGGTCAGTTGCAAGGGGCGTTCCACTGGCTTCGTCAAGGATGTTATTCGATTTTATGAGTTTCCAGACCGGAAGCACTACTGAGCTCGAGCAGAGACTCGACGTGCATGCGCAATAGTTCACCTATACAATCGGAAAACATTAATACAAAGAGAAACACGCAGTGTGGGTGGCTAGCAGAAGCGGAGGTCGGAAGTTCAGGAAAGATTCCATTCATCTTTCCGACCGGCATTGTCTGAAACAGCTGACGAGACAGATTCTCCGGAAATTCTTCGGAGCATTGGAAGAAAGTAGAAGTTGAAACAAACATTTTCTCTTCATTACGCTTTCATTTCCACACCTCGAATTGGTCAAATTATGTAAATATTTTCATGAAACGATACTTTAGAGATCCCATGTACATAACATTCAATCATCTGAGCTGTGTTCAAGCCAAGGATGACTGAAACTGATGTCTCTGAGAACTGCAATGTCAACTTACTTCAACATGCACGGAACAAAGCTGCTATCAGTTGAAGTCTTTGATTTCGGCTTCTTTTGCGTGTCAGGAAGGAGCTGGTAGAATTTGTGCTGCAAAGAAATGTTTATGAAGTAAAAGAGTGAAAATGATAACATTCACGTACAAGTTTGAACAACACGGCTTCGCACTC
The DNA here is from genome assembly GCA_907163375.1 of Prostheceraeus crozeri. NCBI lineage: Eukaryota > Metazoa > Platyhelminthes > Polycladida > Euryleptidae > Prostheceraeus > Prostheceraeus crozeri. The sequence continues at coordinate 80,363 of CAJQUW010011908.1, read as the reverse complement.
ACTTCTGCACATTATACAGTGCGCGACAGCAAGTTGGAAACTTGGCATAAATCTACGGACACGTACATTTTTCAACACCTTCAAAAATTTTTTTGCTATTAGGAAATATCGACAAATTTATAATCATCTGAAAGAGAATTTTCGGATCTATCATTTGAATGTTGTTGAATTAATTGTTTTTGAAATTGGTGGTTCCTAGAGGCGCATAAACCCGAAAGCCCCAAATTTTCTTTGACTTGTTTTGACAAGCGCATAAATCAATTTGAAACATTCTCCTTGTGATATTCAAAACCGCCACAAGATTGGCTTTCACAAAATATATAGTTTGACAGTGTTTTCTCGAAGTTTATAGGCAATATTTTGAAAGTAGTATACATAGAAAATGTGGCGATTTTGTCATTTTCAGAATGTGTTGCGAAGGGGCCTTAATAACCCAACAAAACGCAGTTAACTAACTGGTGGCATTTATTTACCTCAAAACTAGTGTTTTCTGCTTTATTTCTGGTAATTTTAAGCCCTTCGAAGAATATTCTGAAAATGAAAAAATCGCCACATCTTCTATCTATACTACTTTCAAACTATTGCCTATAAACTTTGAGAAAACACTGTCAAACTATATATTTTGTGAAAGCCAATCTTGTGGCGGTTTTGAATATCACAAGGAGAATGTTTCAAATTGAATTATGCGCTTGTCAAAACAAGTCAAAGAAAATTTGGTGCTTTCGGATTTATGGGCCTCTAGGAATCACCAATTTCAAAAACAATTAATTCAACAACATTCAAATGATAGATCCGAAAATTCTCTTTCAGATGATTATAAATTTGTCGATATTTCCTAATAGTAAACAATTTTTAGGTGTTGGAAAAAATACGTGTCCGTAGATTTATGCTAAGTTTCCAACTTGCTGTCGCGCACTGTAACTAACTACACTATTTGTAGGTCTAGTTACTAGCGGAAGCAGATATAATGCATCCATAAAGAGGATGTCACTTAGTGCATTATTACGTCTGCTTTCTACACAGCTTGATTTGATACAACAACGATTGAATGTGTATGAACGCAACGTGTTACAAAAACTGCGCATCATGGACCTCAATGTACGAGTATCAAGACACGAAGTGAGCAACGTGCAGCTGGCTGCAAATAACACAGCCATACATTCTAAAGTAGGATTACTTGTCAGAAGTTTGAGATACCGTCTTCATAGAAATGTCTTTGTGAAATCTGATAGAAAACATCAGAGGTTCATGCTCCGCATTTATCAACCCCAAACCTTAGAAAGTATGGTAGGCTTGTCTAACCATCCGAGGCATCCCAACAAATATTTCATCTTAATCAAAGTTATGAAAAAGTTCAAGTGAGATCAAATGTTTGATTTTAATCAGAAATGATTCCATTCGGAAAAATATTCCACTTCCCTCCGGTGAAACCACATGAGTGACACGTTGGAAAAGTGAAACCACGACGTCGCGTTTCACATGAAAAGACTGCTGTGGAACAAGCGAGGCGTGAATACAAAAATAGCAGAACTTTACATTCGATGAATTTCTATTGATACATTAGAATTGATTCGATTTTTCAACATTTCGACGCTTGGAATTCGAATAAAATGAAGCAATGAGAAAAATAGGCATGAGTAGTTCATCGGACATTTATTTGGAGACACTTGTAATCATAGACTAAGCATGTTAGGTAGTGGTAGCTCCGCATTCATTAAATCCACAATGTGTAGACACTTTCGATTTTATTGAATGAACTCGAGAGGGATACAGTCGGAATTGTTTCCAATTGTGAGATATGCACATTTATGCAGTTTTGAAGAAATTTCCACTGAATTGACAGATAATGACAGTGCATTGCAGAAGGAAATGATATTATTTTACAGATCCTCCGTGTCATGACAGCCTTGGTGAGGTGTTTGTTAAATTAGCAACTCGATGACCCTATTGCTTTCATGCTCAACCTCAAGAGAATCTTCTTAAGCGTGATCAGGGAACAGGCCACTGGTGGAGCAAAATCACATAATCAAAGACAATGATTTCAATTGACTTAAAAAGATGTAAATGGTTCCACATCACTATTCAGATTCAAGAAATGAAACACTAATTTAGTGAATCATAAAATCAAGCCTGTGAAAATTGAATTAAAGACTTGAAATTGCAGCCAAGAGAGTACAAAAAGATCTCTCCTGTTCATTACACCTCCCCGTTCCCGTTCTGCCGTTCATTACATTTCCTTGATAATCAGCTTAATTTCCGCTTAGCTAGGATGCCTGCTAGCAAATATTTATTTCTTATAAAGGGATTCCTACTTATAAAGGGACGTCATGTCGACAGTATATAAATTGGCAAAAATTTAGCTTTCTCAAAACTGCTCATATAATTTTTTGGACTACGGGAACGCAATCTCCGCAAAAAACTGAATCATTTCATATAAAAATTGTCACTGTATAGACACTTTTTTGAGTAGACACTCTACCTACGTATTAACTCTATGCTTGTAGCCATATTCAAAAAATACAGTATTTGAAATAACATCAGATAGATCTTAAAACTATACTAACTTTGTATATTCGCAATTTTCCTGGTTGGACTATGGTACATGAATAATGATTTTTTGCATTTGTTGCTATGATGCAGGAGGGCAAACTAATGAGCATGTGACATTACATGTGAGGTTATTGATTAGGCGAGGGGTCGACAAATTGTGGGCCTTTGTTGCAAAATCTTGTGGGTGGGAAAGCTACATCAAAACAATTGGATCTATACAATTGGACTAAAAATATAGCATCTATTTTCATACACACACAAACGCGCTTGTTCGTCATCCTGCTTAATCATAAGTGAAGCCAGCTACCTATTATAATAAAGCTTAAGTGCTGGGACGACCCTCATCGATTTTTTACAGCCACGCTCATAAGCGGCTTCATATCACAGCAAATAGGTGAGATAGAACGCGCGACAGGCGCTGCGTATGAAGCCGCTTATGAATTGCCAGTAAGCGCGGCTGTAAAAATTCGATGACATTTTCAATACAGTGTTTATTTATTTATTAAAGATTGCTCAGATAGTTACATAATAACTAGCATTTTACCCAGAATAATAGCTATTTTCTTGAGAGAGGAAATATCAACTTTTCCTCCAGCCTGAGCGCAGCGGGGGATGGACAGATAGCTAAGGTAGGAAACGCTTATTTCCTCTTGAAAGAATGTAGCTTTTCATTTTGTGATTTAGAGATGTCTATTGTTCATTATAAAATTGAAGGTTGTACCGCGAAATCTATGAATGAGCAAATCAAGGGACTATATCGATATCTTGGTAGTCTCTGGCTAACCATAACTTAGACTTCTATGTAGACTATAGATCCTTCTATACACTTCTATGGTTTTTCCTTTATAGGACTTCGCATTGGGAAAGTTAACTGCGTGAGGAAAAGTTAACTTTGTGATCCCGTGGGACTGAACAGTTGATTTTTCCTCCCTGCAGTTCACATAGAAGAAATATCCTTTCACAAAATGAAAAGATGTTTTCAAAAAGTGTTACTTCCAAGCATGCACAAAAGTTTGAATTTAGTAGACTTGACATTTATAGTCTGTCATTAATGCGCATACAATACATAAATAACAAACAATGCAATTATTCATCTGTCTATTTCGTTTTATATCTAACTTATACAATAACTAAGCTCTACAAAACAATGTGGGCCTCAACCGTCCCCTACAAAATATGCTGGATTAAGCGATGGAAATATCATGAATTTTCTGTTGATGGTTCCATCAGTTTGCTACAATTACAAGACCTTTGAGTGAAAGTGATTCATTGCTATTTTTTAACGGGATTACACTTAACATGCGTGTTATAATTTTACACTATTTTCATCTATTGAGTATCATTTTCCAACCTATTCACGATTTAATTGTCTGCTATCTACCTCCGATTCTCATTTTCTAAAACATGGCTTGGAGACTTAGAATGATAGATTTATTAATTGAGAGAAAAGATATTCACTGCTTTAACGACACTGCATTTAACAATAATAAATAAGCAACACAATACGCCGATTTTATTAAGTGCACACTTCCGAACAATTTATTCTAATATTCCCTGTATCATGCATGGTAGCGATACTGTGATTCAGATCTCTGTTGACAAGATTTCTGAAGGGTTGTGAACCCTTGAAGAATGAAGGATTTGCAGCCAACAGGAATTACATGCCAACAAATAGCGATTTGAGTAAGCAAGTATATAAATATACAGCACAACAGTAACATTCTGCTGTATGAGCATTTTTCAAATGAAACTCCTCGAAGAAAGTAGCAGAACTTTGACTTCATCAAGCAATCTTCGATTCGAAGAAGAAAACAAATTGCATCGCGGTTTTTTGTGCACTATTTAGAAACTTTCAGTACCGTTGTTATTTTCTGAATCTATAGATAATGCTTTTATGTGGAAATGCAAAGTTTGCGAATTTACACGATTTTGCGATCCACTGATAGTGAAATCGGTTTTCATATTATTGTTACGTCATGCAGGAATTAATGTCAAGTTTAACATTGTTGATTTTTGACATGAGTGAGATTTACATGAATAGATGTCCACAATTCCCGACAAATATTTGATTTTAAGTTTCTGCGCAATGAGAATCAGATAAAAATGATGTAATGAGTTGATACGTCAGATCTTACAACACTTGGAATTTTTATAACGAATTCACATCTAAACTTGCACCTCGTCGCTCACACTGCGGATGGGTTTCATGCCATTGAGGTATTGTCGAACGGAAGTTCAGAAGATCGCAGCCAAAAAACACAAGCTTGTCTGTGTCATAAAAACATAAACAAGAATGGTTGAAGAATTTGATGTTTATCTTAAAGTCTGGCCGAAATGCTGTCACCTTGGCTACACTGCATTAGATATCTCAGGTGTTTTGATGTTGATTTGCTTGCCTGAATTGTAAAACCCTTTCACCTGTCTGATATCGGCATGAACTTTTGATGAAGGCGGATGACATGCACTTTGCCTCAAGTTACATTACATACAGTAAGAATTCAGATATTTGCAAGTCTATATTATGTTGCATTATCGGTATTAATCAAGTTTTAAATCGCAGAACTATCAGAAACTTGAGAACTTGCAAACTTGAGATAGGATTTCAGTTGCATCGTTATATCTATGACCGATTCCATCCTCTTGCCTGCTAACTTGCACAGAACTTCTCTTACGAACCATCTATAATCACATCTCCCAATGGTGGCCTCGCCTGTGAGAATACCATTGTAACATCAATGCGGACCATCCCTATTTCCCAGGCCACGTAAGAATTGATTCAAAATTGAAAAAGAAACATCGAAGACGGACCACATTCGGCAACATTTCTACTTTTGCAATTTCATTGAGTACAACGAAAGTAGTGTCGAATGCGAGACTGGTACAGGTCTGAAGCCTTGACTAACATGTCCCTTGATAGTTAGAAATGTCAGATGGACTTCGCACATTCCATTTCGGCAGTCACTGACAATAACTCTTCCAAACTTCAAAGCAAAAAGTTCGTTTTCCAAGAGGAAAATTCATCAACTTATTTTGATAATTGGAATGAACCAATACCTTACAAAGTGCACTAACAAGCTGCCGGTGCATTCCTTTTGTCAACCACCGCTGTCATGACGCATGTACACGACGTTCTATTGTTATCAATGTTTGTGTCCGTTCATAGAGTGTCGGAGTTCTATGGTATTTGTCATTCCTTCATGTTTACCTCAGGAGCAAGCGTGGCCTACTCGTCAATTTTCCGCCAAGTATTGTTCAAGTTCATTTTCAAACTGGCATCCATGTGGTCTTGTTCATCTTGAGAGAGGTAGTTTATCATCAGAAATGAACCAAGCTTGAAGAAATTGAAGAAATAGGACAGATTGGAAACATGAACGTGGAGACAGTTTCTCGTGTCGTCTGCCCTATTTGTACTTCTTTCAAATGCCTTAGGATGACAGGCCGAGATATATCACGAGGCAAGAAGAATTATCACATCAACACCTCTCCCCCCTCTCTTTCAAACAGACCTACCGAAACCGAAAATTTGGGCCAAACTTATGGAAAGGTGGCCTACATGCATATGTACATGTACATACGACACGCGTAGGCTTACATGTAGGCCCTAAGTTTAGCCAGCCAGATGTTAAAGTGCATGCTACGGGCAACATGCTAGCCACGTACCGGTATGGCCTAATACTATATATGTCTGATGTGTACGTCCCTAACTGTTTGGCTAAGTCAGACTGTATAGCGCTGCTTAGGTTACTTCATGTTCCAAGCATAATTATCATAGGCGTCGGGCCTTGTACTAGTTAGTAGGTCCTAGTCCTAACTATACGGATAATACCTGAAGTATATTTCTAGCAAAATAAACCACAAGTCTATTGAACTCCAATACATAGGCATGGATAGCTGATCACCAAGGCTTTGCCACAATGTTTTAATTTCAAGCGATAGATGAGTGGGTGCGGTACCTAAGGTATGTCTCAAATCTAAGACCTTACATTAATTTTAATTGTCTATCATTTTTTCAGTACGTAAATTCAAGAAGATAATTACGCTTCATTGATAGGCGAAGTTTGTGAATGATTTACAGTTCGGAAGTGTGACAGTGTAACACAGACAAACCTCTCTCAAATCCTGCAATGTAAATGACAATTGGTCTCAAATTCCAGTGTCTCTCACGTCAATCCAACTTACCGTCTCATCGATGGCAGACTCGTCAATCGCTTCGGAAGTGCATCGACCATTGCGTTCGCTCTCCAACTGTTGGAGATATTGAGCTGCCTGCAATCAGAGACATGAACACCTGAGAAACATTGCCGAGAACTGATGAAGTGACTTTCAACCAACAATGATATCATGAAGTTGATTTTACTCAAAGCAAGCATGTGAGCGACATAGAAATTAACAATACCATAGAAAGTCCACTTCCCTGGTGAGCGAAGTATGAAGTCAATGGTTGATTTGTGGCGACAGCTATGATATTACTTTTTAGCCAGGTCTTAGAAGCAGTTTTATTTGATATCGCAATTGACAACAGAATATCATTGAAATATTGAATGAATAGCTATGTCAAAACTATGAATCAGCGAAAAATTACATAGTTATCGAATGTAATTGGAAAGAGCCAATATTGAAAGATGGTTTTATTTTCTATTTTGTTATTTTTTAAAATTAATTTCAGTTAACATCCGCTAACTATCGTCAGGTCTAACTAGACGTCTAACTATCTTCGACGTCTACGTCATAATAACATATAGACTGACTACAAAAGGGGGGAAGGGCTATGGAACAGGTAGTATTGGGTTACATACTACCAATGGCATCTTCATGATGACCTGACTACATATGAAAACAAAGGACATAGAAATGGATTAGCAATACAAAGGCCTGAGTTATAAGTACATGCACATATCATACAAGTATAAAAAAGCTATAAAACGATTCGAAAAATGTTATGTACTTAGCACAGAGTTAATAGTTGTCAAGATATGAAGTGTGTGTTAGAAATCTGATACTGCTATAATATAACACATTGCCATGTTTTTATGATTTTTACATCATAAGAATTTTTTTATCAAAAAGAAAATCTGTATAATTGTTGAGCTCGATTTTGTTGTTGATTGTGGGTTTCATTTTTCTAATATAATATGCTTCACGTTGTATATCAAAAAATATGTTTCATTCTTCATATGATTTCTTTCAATATTGGCTCTTTCCAATTACATTCAAAACATGAAAAATAGACAAGATAATATATTCAAAACTTTACATTTATCCGCAAACGTTTGGAAAACAAAAGCATAGATGAAGATCCATTTCTATGGTTAGAATGTTGGAGTTGATTTGACATGGAAATCGATTGATTATTAAGGATTAATTATTATGAATTGATTATTGACGATTACAGCAATGGTCCGCAACCTGTGGCCCTGTAGATCCCTCTGCGACCTACATGTGACTTCATTAAGCTTTACATGCCCTCACTGCGGTGAAAAAGAAAACCAAGACGCCGCGATTCGTCTGATGGTTTCACAGTATAAATCCAACTCTCCTCATCTGATGGATAACAAAATTCAAGAAGAAGCTCAACCATATTTTGTCGTCTTTGAGGGTGTTGCTTTCAGGGAATATGTGATCTTTAAAATATATAGCGTGTATAATTTTGAATGAAATCGCAGTGGTAGACCCCATACTAGTAGATTGATTACATGCATGTACAGTGGAACCTCCTATTGCGGACATTCTATACAGCGGACACCTCCGTATTACGGACAGTTAAGCTCAGTCCCGAATAATGTTCGTATCATCACCGGTAACTCCATATTGCGGACACTAAGGCGCAGTCCCGACGGTGTCCGTAATATGGAGGTTCTACTGTACATTGTTAAGCAAAATATGAAAGTCAATGCCTGTTGTTTAAACAATTCCACTTTTATGCAGGTTTTTGAATGATTATAAATTCATATCCTCACAGCCTCAGTTGGAATATATCACTCAAATTTCAGCTTTACCTTTACATAATAATAATAAGCTTTATTTCCGTAATGACAGGCGCACACAAGCAATCTTTATGAAGGTTACAATGAAAATGTAGGATTTCAGCGCAGCCTTAAAGCAAGTGATGATTGGCTGCGGTCGTTGTGGAAAATGTCATCCCTGGCTAAGAGATAAAATTTCAGATCGTTGATGATAGTGTCTCTCATTACCTTAGGCAAAGCAGCGATATATCTTATATAATGTCTTTTATCCACTCCTGAAACAATAGATATAACTAAGTCGGTTAAATCGACTAGAATCATCTGTGCCTAATGCCTCTGAATCACTCCGAGGAACCGGTTGGAGGAGGAAATTTGTACTTCAAGTGTTAATGTCAGCTTGCATCATGTTCGATTGCTTGGTCAGGCAAGCGGTCATCTACAGACTTGATGTAAATGTACTGCAGGAGACCTTTGCGGTCAACCATTTATCGTGATATTCGTTACACAATGCCGGTAAACACGAGCTGATAATTCATCAATGCGAAAGCCCTTGCTGATCAAGATAAGTGGTCACACATCAATCTTTGATCAATATACTAAAGCGTGACGAAACACTTCCGGAAATCGGTATAATTATGGGAAAAGTCAGGTTAGTGCACTTCGAATGAACAATAATATACAATAGAAACTCAATAAATACTTAATAAGTGTATCCCTGAAAAGGGCTGTTGAAAGCGTTCACGCCGGTCATCGGGCAATATAAAAGAAATAATACTTCGATGGCGTACCGAAAAATAAAACATATTTACAATCTTTATACAAGACATTCCAGAAAAGAATAAACACAGAAGGGATTCATCAGCAAAATGACCAGCTAGGTCGCGTTTCGGGTCCTTTAACATTTTGTACGCTCAAACCCTAGCTGGCGGACCCCACACATGACTTAACAATGATAACACTCTTAAATGAAGCCACACGAAATACAAAATTCTCTGGCTGACTGCAAACCAAATTTAAACAAAACTAAAAAATGCTTATTCAACAGTCTCTCCATACATTTAATTAACTTGCAGGCTTCATATCCGCGTTTCACAAAAACTTTAAACGTGCTTTTAGCTTTAACAATGGCATACGGCAGATGAGAACATATCCTAAGGTAACGAAGAACTTGACTGGCAAAGACATTCGCAACCATATGAAGAGGAAGAAGACTGTCTGCATCAGATCTGAGTAAGAACCGTTTGCATCAGATTTCAATCAGGAAATTCTTCCTTAACAAATATCAACATTGTGAATATTACTTAATGTGTGCTCATTACTGAAACGATTTGAAAATTACAGTACACGTTTATGAACGCATTTGAGCAGCCGAAGATATAAATATCGAATTTAAAGAGCAGCAGGGACTGGTTGGACACTATCGGTAGCTCTTCACAATTTTTATCCGAACATTTTGGACAATTACAATGCAATCCAGAAAACCATCTGCCGCACCTAAATGATGCGCAAAATCAATCGAGTCTCAAACCTCGAATGGTGCATGCCACGTTGGTGGTTTACACGTTTTGGGGCTCGATTGTCTCAGCTTTCAGATAATGTATAAAAGTAAATGAATACGACGTTCAAGAAGATTTCGTACATTATTAGCAGGTTGTAGCCTGTTTATTAACCTCGTCAATTTTTAGTTGGTACAGAATTCTTGGTACAGTTTGATAGCAACTTTTCTGGGTGACAATCCCGATGCTTCGGGCTTATCGCTTCACTCAAAAAAGAAGTAAAACTCTTAGAAAACACCAGATCACCGACAGCACACGTCATCCTCACCTTGAATTTCTCGTCCTTGTTGGCGGTTTTACCATTCCATTGGTAGGCGTGGAGACCATTGTCCAAAATGAACACATCTGAGGAGTCCAATGCACTTTTGGAGAGACCGACTTCTCGCACTTCGATTCGTCGAATACCTTTGCCGTGGAAATGAAGGAGACGAGGCTTGTACTCAACAGGAGTGACATGACGGAAACCTGTCGCACAGCCGCCTTTCAGAATGCTGTAAAGACAGATTGATGTGAAGCAGAGAGCATCGAGAAGAGAACTAATGATAGCATCGTCTTCGTGATGAGGGCTCCTTTGAATACACGAAATTGAGAGCACAACATTATGTGACACAGCTTATGTAACAAAGGGGAAATGAATACTATAGAATTTCCCGACAACGATTGCGGATTGCTGCAATCTGATTGCAAGCTTGTGATCACGAGGCGAAAATGATTACATGGCATTTAAAGCTAATAATTAAAAAAAACCAGCCACTCATTTAATTTCCAAATTTAATTTTGATTCTATGGATATTATTACTACTGATGAGGTGGTGTCAACTTAGTAGTATGAAAAATCAGGTACACGTACAATAGCTCAAATTTGATTGAATCTAAAAATGTGAAGAATTCTCCTCGTTAAGCTGAGTCTCAAACTCAACGCCTTACACGATTTTGATGTTTGGTAGAATCGTCTACTTACGAGATGACGGGGAAGTAGCTCTTGAAGAGCGAGGATTCATTGCCCATCACTTCTCGATGTTGGATGGCTTTGTCGTCGAGGAAAGTGTCCAACTCGACAGTCTTGTAAGCAGCAGTACCGTATTCATCCTAAAATGTGAAAATGTAGAATTCTTTCATGTCAAGAATTTGGATAAACAGATCGAGTCCGACTTATCTACTCTACAAACACTCCATCAATGGAACAGTTAAATGATGCAACAATCACGTCAGTGTACTCTAGAATGAAGATTGTTCTGGATATAGCCTTGTTTAGTACTGGTTTCAGCAATTTCATGGTCAACATCAGGCTATAAATAGAATAATCAAACTGAGCTGCAATCCGAGTTGGAGAATGGGAACAGAAATGAACAAAGACTACAAAATATTCGATGATCGAAACCTTCCCTTTCTCTGCATGTAAAACTTCAGGATAAGCTTGTTCCATTTTGTCCTCAAAAGAAAATATCGGACAATTTCTATAAATTTGAGGATAGGAGCTACCATAGATATCACTGGACTGATCATAAATGTCTCCAAATCTCACAAGAGTTTGCAGCCTCTTCAACTTTCCAATGTCTTAGAAATGGATAACTACCATTCCATCCAAATCTGGAATCATCGACACAGCTTCCTACTTCATTGATAAGCACAGTTGAGATGTGCAAGTATGATTTCCTCGGGAACTCATCAAATTTCAGTTTAGCACAGTGCAGACATGTCTATGTCAGTGCACCAGAAATAATAATTTATGCTATTTGAACTACAACGTAATTACGTCTACAGTAATTACATGCTGAGTTACATCCTCAGTTGAAAGGTGGGAACAGAACTGAATAGCTGCTTCCATTTCATACAATGCCAAGAATCATCACCAGGCCTAGTTCACATCTCTCAACATCGACACAGTTATATAACAATTAATGATGTATTCCCAAAAAGACAAAAATCTTCCGTTACAGTTCATGAAATGACAATTGTTACCAGCAGCGTGCAGGCTCCTCAGCGCAGTATCTTTGGCAGCGGATTGAAAATCACAATGGTGCCCGACAGTGCTTCCGTAAATACTTCTGACACTTTCTAGTTCCCTTCGTCAACCCAACACTGAATTATTATGACAAATCAATGGAACACGAAGCAGTGGAAACCAACTGAACGAGATTTGCATTACATGTGTGGTGTAGGCAACACGCGGATGTCATCTTTCCTGTCATAAGTAGATAACGCACAAGTAATCGAGGACAAATGCAAGTTAATGGATGTCAATGTATTAAACATCTGATACATGAGGTTTTGATAATGAGATGAATATAAATATACAACAGACAATAATGCAATTCAACAGTTGAGAGTACAAGCTGAGAACTGTTATGTACACAATATACTTTGTAAGTGAAGATAAATTCTGGTCAATTGAAGTGCAATAGCCTGTCTAGAGGACATGAGGGAACTGATGGCACTCAGCAGATCTAGTTTCAGACCTCGCTATCTTTGTACTGTGGCCTAAGTGATGGACAGAACATGAGATATGCTGTGGCAGAATTGTAGCATGTTTAACAGGTAATTTTGAAGAGTAGAATGACATTAAATCTTCTAAAGAGTGAATTATAAGCTAAAATGCATCATCATGGCCACCGGACAAATTTAAAATATTCGTTGGATGCGGTAATGTAGTGAAATTCGGCTGGCTTATCAAAGGCCTGTGAATAAAAAATAACAAGGGAATTCTGCAGAGGTGTTCAGTGGTTACCGCTTCGTAAAGTGTTTGCAGAAACGACACTTCTTTAATCTCTGATTCTCTAATCAAGCAAGTACAGGGTCTTCACCGCGTCTTCCATCAATCCTTCAGTACTTGTCGATAAATTTGAGCATCAATATGCGAGTGCTTGAAGACTGCATTATGAGGGTGCAGGAGAAGTGGTGAAATATTTTTAGTTGAAGCAATGATGCTCTCTACATGTTAATCAAACATTGATATTCTTATCGATAAATTTCTACACTTACAATCGGAGATGTAATAGTTATTTACACAACAAGTGCAAAGTATCCAGCTTTATTGCATTTTTTGAGATCAACATGTCTATGCACGAACCCGAAGGGCGAGGCCATAGTTTGTTGATCGAGAAAAATGCAATTAAGCTGGATATCTTTGCACGAGTTCTGTAAGTAACTTTATATTTCACAGAACTACCAGAATCTATGATCATGATCGTTAACATGATTTGAAAATCAAACCAAAGCAATTTTGAAATCAGATAGCCTGCTTCTCTGTCCATTGTACATGCATTTCTATGCAAATTCTATGTATGATTTTCGTTGTAGAGGATGAAAAACTTTCCATGTGCTAATGTATTTCAATGAAGGAGTGCAATAAAGACTGTTTATTGCACTCTTTGGAAAGCATAAACTATATTATGGAAGCAATAATCATAGAGATTATAGCACTGAAATATAATGCATAACTGTGGAGGTTGCTGAGAAGACTCATCCAGCAGACGAACTGTAGGATCTGTTTTCTTGTCGCTGTTGGACAACACGCACAATTCAGAGAGCACATTCCAGACAGACTGCTTCTCAGTCAATAATAATGTCAACATTGTACGTCAGAGTTCTTCACAGCGGCAACTTACTGACATTTTCAATATGGAAATCGGAAATTCCATGCACGGCTGTAGTAAGCGATAAGAACAAGAAAACAGACCAGTTGTGGCTGCACTCTCACCAGTCATGGAAAGTGGAGCGGAAAATGTGATCATAGAAGTCACAAAGTTTATCCATCAATTCCAAGGAGTCCGCCGTCAGAGGTTCACAACTCGCAAATGTTTGATACTTATGCGGCGGAGACATGTGCGGGGCACAAACTAATGAGGCCATCAGAAATGCCGGTATAACGCATCAGGTACCAGTCCGACACGGCGGAAGTAGGATACCAAACCGGTACCAACCTTTATTTGTGTAACATCCAAGGACAAATGCAGTTCTTCATTGCTTATATTCTCATAACAATATCCAAAAATTGATTTGTACAGGATGTTGACATCATGTCTACAAAATATTTTCACTTGTATAGCTACAAAACTTTGCTTACAAATCTTTAGCAACCAGTACACTTAAAATGGAAGTCAATAACCCCAAGAACATACTGTATAATATCGAGTTATTGCCTCAATCATTACAAACACATTCATTAATTTGCTAGCCAATAGACACATAAAACAAGATGAAAATGTTCCCAGCGTTTCACAATCTTAAGAGGATTCAACTGCCACAGACTTCAGAGGATGATGCTTCACTCTTATTTTTGGAATAGCCTACGTAAGATATGTACACTACTGCCAAGTTCATCAAGGTTTTAGCAGCATGAACACACACACATACACACACATGTGATACTGAGTGTTGTGCAAGTAATTCAAACCAGAAGAATTCAAATGATCCTACAATATTTGTGCGATGCTGTCGCTCGCCGAAAATGAGCAACGATTGCAATGAGAAACACTACAAATATCAATTAAGAGCACGTTAAAGGAACCACATATATGAGGCGTTCTCACATATTTCACGCACTTTCAAAAATATCAGAAATATTGAAAACTTGCTAATGAACTGGAGTATAATTTCGACTAGAAAAATAGAAATAAATTGACCATTGTTTATGCTCGAATGCACATTTTGGCGAATGCCTTTCTTCCATGCAGCCGAGTTGTAATTTAATAATTTAACCCACTCTCATTCTTTAGTGCTGAGTGTTTAGCAAAAATGGCTTTTGTCTTAGGTTTGACCCGACCAAGGTTTGCACCCAGGTCTCCCGGACGCAGAGAGAGCACTCTACCACAAGGCCACTGTACCAGGGATTGGAACCAGGTCTCCCGGACGCAGAGCGAACACTACCACAAGGCCACTGCACCAGGGATTGGAACCAGGTCTCCCGGACGCAGAGAGAGCACTCTACCACAAGGCCACTGCACCAGGGATTGGAACCAGGTCTCCCGGACGCAGAGTGAACACTCTACCACAAGGCCACTGCACCAGGGATTGGAACCAGGTCTCCCGGACGCAGAGCGAACACTCTACCACAAGGCCACTGCACCAGAACGTACTTGCGTGCTGTATTTGCCGATCCAGAAGTGAACGTCGTAGAGCAATTCATCTCCCTCGGGATCCTTCGTTATTTTCAGGACGATGTAGGAGTCTCCGCTGTAGAATTTACCGTAATCTTCCTTTGGCCATTTCTTCACCTTGAATTTCTGAAAATCAAAAGGATTATCATCTGCATGTGCAATCAAATCAAATTCACAAAATCAAACAATGACATTGGATGGAGACTTAATCATTGAGAAAATATCATTATTTCCTGCTTCACATTCTTCAAGATACTTCAAAGCGGAGATGCAAGCCTACGGCAATCTGGCAATTAAGTGATAGCAATTTTGTTGTTCTTAGTTGGACATTAATTGCACCAAGACAAACTAATTGACGACTATCAAACAATTGAAGTTCTGTCTTGAATACAAGAAGTAAATCGATGTTTGGTGATTCTCAGTTGGACATGTGTCGGCCACTTTGTACACGGCTCGTCTAACCGATGTGTTTTAGAAATATTCAAGCCAAGCTGACCCGTACGTTGTAGCCGAACCCACTAGCCGCAATGATCTTGGGTAAAACAATGTCTTTTACAGGCGCCGGTCTTACAAGTGATCACAAATGATTTACTGCAGAACTTTCCCAGCACATAGAAATTAAAGTATCATCAGTGTATTGTTGAGGAGACATTGATTGGAGTCAGCAACGGTAACATGACAATCTTCTGAGTTGTCCAGGTTGCATTGATGCAATTCTACAAGACAGATGTGCTTACCAAACTGCTCCATTTCCTGCTACGCCTATTATCCTACGGATTTCTTAAACTACTTTTCTGCAGCATTCTCAAACATCTATGAAATGATTAATTTTCTAGACTATTGTGACAGGGGAGGCTGCTGTTTGGGGAAAGACATAAGGATGAGAGTCCTTGATAAGTTGTGAAGAGCCTGTGTAACACACTCCATCAACATTAGCATGCATATGAAATAGTTCAAGGAAAGGAAAATGACTCAGATGTTGCTTACAACTGATGCTGATGTAGAAGTCTAGACCTGCACTATATCCACAATGTTGATTATTATCGTGTAAGATGGGAATGAAAACACGGAGTTTTATCGCCACTATTCCCTCACAGGAGTCTGACGATGATATTGAGAGCTGTGATAATTTCAGTCCGGATGCAATTTCTGCGACTTCCAATGATAATATTTTCAGCCGCGACTGCAATCGGCTCAAGGAGATGTAGCCGAGCCGTGGGCAGAGTATTGCAAGCCAATCGAACAAAATTAAACAAAATTGCTATCACTTAATTGCCAGATTGCCATCAACTAAGGAGTTCGGGTAAAAAAAGCTTAACCGAGAACAGCAGACATTTTCGTGGCTCTAAGCCGGACCTTGATGAAAGAAGCTCCGGCAAACATGCACTCCATTGTTCGCAGTTTGACGTCACCCGTACGAAGTTGTCAGCAGTGACACTTGCATTACCTTGGCTGACTTCTGACATTGAATTGCACTCACTTCCTTTTATTCTGAATATCTTGCCATTCTGTTTCTGCAACTACGACGTGCCGCTTGACGAGTCGTCCACAGGTCTCTCCGGAAAAACTTATTCCATTAATGAATGAGTTGCTTTGTCTTTCATCGGCTTCACGTTGCTTCTTACATGTCACATTCCATGACCAGAACACATCACTAACAGCAGCTGTGTGGGCTGAGCTGACTAGAGTCCAATGGAAAGAGTTTTCTGATCAAGCGGTCATTGTGAGACCAATCTGATGAAACAGGAGCTGTGTAGAGTTCCCATGTATTTGTCTCACAGATCAAATCATACAAGCAGCTCCAACTTCTTTCACCCACGTCGAGGTGTTTTAGCCCTGCGGCTCTGCTTCGACATTACCACTACAGATAAGTACATCTTCCATTTTTCACTTCAGCAGCAAATCACATTCACCAATTTGGATATTTGATAAATCATAACTCTCTGCTTCGAAATGAGATGGAAAATCGTCCCCTTTGAATTTCTTAATTCGAATGATAAATCAAGAATATTTGAATAACACTGACTCCGAACACCGCGACATTCCGCCGTATCCTGCGGTAATCAAGCACTGTCGCAGCCACAGAATTAAATATTTTGTTTATCTGCTTCGGTTTGCTAGAAGTGTGATTAATACGAAATTGACGGCATTCCAGTAAAATTTTCTGAAAGGGAACGCCGAAAGAATTGTTTTACTGTTTTGTCAACAATAATTGACAATAGCTTATGTGAGCTTGCTTGGATGTGTTGCTTGAATTCTCATTTGGAAAATACAAATCTTATTCCAAAAAATGAGAAAATAATCCAGAAGTTACGAAATATCGCAGTGTTCTAACGAGAAACGATCAATTTCCTCGTGATTTCAGAATGCCGTCAATGAGGGAACATTGTTGCGTCATCCAAAGTATGTGTGCTGCACGACTTTTCTCACACTGCTGCACGACTGGGAAGCCACATTCCTGTTCAACCCATAATCAGCTTCGAACTCCAAATGTGTTCACTTGGAGACACGAACACACCGGAAGACGGCGAAGGAATCCGTGTTACACCACCTCGCAAGCCTTATCGACGAGATTGAAGCATCACATCGGCATCGCCGCCCATTACCTGCATGTGCGGTCGATAGGAAAACATCACTCAGCAAACCAGTTTATCTGACCTCCGAGACGACGCTGCGGCCAGACATTACGTACTGCAGATGAATGTCGGTGTCTTCCAACCCTCGCTAGCGTTACATGCCATCTACAGGTCACCCTCTTCCCAATAGGTGACTCTGCATGCGATAATGCCATCGTGTTTAACATATTGCCTAACAGAACAAATGCATCTTTGTGAAGTCAAATACTTTCAATTCATGGAAACAAATACCCGGATACGAAATATAGTTCTCAATATCAACATCTAAGCAAATGCAAGTTTGTTGCGAAATACAACGTATGTAACGAAATTCATATTCAAATTTAAATCAAATCAACCAAACATAAATGAAACCACCATTTACGAATTGTCACGCCGTGATTTTCAGAATACCTGTGTAATGTTTGCAAATTAAGGAAAATGTTGATTGCTATTTGTAGACTAAAGATGACCACGTTGAAGAAAAGAACATCAATGAATGTTTCATGTCCTAATTACATAGAACAGCTACCGTTGTGAAAATTTGATTCATAAAACCAGCGCAATTTTAAGGATCAATCCATATGGGTCAATTTCTGGAGAGAGTGAAAACGTGGGGTCGTAGAAAGGGCATTTATTCTCTTACAAAACTTTTTCATGCATTTATGTGGTCATTCTAGTATGCTATTAATTGAGCATTAAGATAAGATTTCTCCTCTATTAATTAGCTAGGGTAGCTGTGTTAGCTACATGCAGTTGAGTTATTTCACAGATACATATGAACTATTACATACTATTATATCACTGTTAATTGAATGCTATCCACAACTTGTGCTGAACCCATAGAAATTCCTTTTTCATGCACATGTTTCGGACAATATTTTCACACGGACATATTTAGCCGTATGAAGCGCCTTTAAAACATGATTGAAACATGGAAATCTTAGGGAGGATCCAAGAGATCCTCGGGTCCACTAAATATTCCGAGCAGAAATAGGGCCAACGCGATGTGAGCACATTACCTGAGCAAGGCACAGCTGTCCAATATACAATAGAGCATCGGTTATCCGAACAGCTCGGGGGACAAGCTTTTTGTTCGGATAAACGATTAGATCAATTTTCCACGAAGTTTCCACTAGCATTCTAGGGGTCCAGTGTCAAAATAAGCCTGTTTCTATGAGTCTTTCGTTTGAAGAAAAAAGGCATTGATAATGATAAAATGGCATGAAGATTGATGCTGCAGCCGGCTGGACACGTGCCTAAGCGCAGATCAATTCAATGACGGCTATCAACTAAAGGAAACAGTAAAGTTTGAGAAAATCCGATTTTGATAAACTGAATATCAAATGAAAGCCTACAGCGTCAGCTTGCTCAATGTGGTTATTTCGTTTTTGTGCGATATCATCTTCATATTGAAATAGTCACAGCAGCCGGATTTATTACATTTGCAATTTGCGGCCGCTAATTGACAACACGGAGCCACCGAGCATCATATACTGTACATGTATTTCACATCTATGTGTGGAGGAGCAGTATGAGCGAAGTTTTAATTGATTCACAGGAGACTGGGCCCAGGTTTCTGTATGAATTTAATGTTTCGAAATTTCGGTTCTCACTTTTCAATTTCGGATAAACGATGTTTGAATAATCGATGCTTTAATGTACTTTCAAATTCCTATTGTTGTGCAATTAGTCCGAGAGCTAGCGTGAAGTTGTGCAGGGAACGAGGTAGTACATAAAACTTTCACATAGCATAGTACACCTCTAACCTACTGCAAAACTTCGCGTCTGCCGGATCAGATCATTTGCTTTTCAGAAATAGAGAGGATAACACAATCCTATGTATTTCCAGTGGTAAAATTGTGATATTTAAGGTGTTGACTCCATTTTTTCGAATTTTTGCTCATAAAAGTTACACAAATTGGTAATTTGTTGAACTGGTTATTATAGAAATCATCCACAGATCATGATATTTCAAATGAGTTATCATTCAGTGACAGAGGATGAAGTAAAGTGTACAAACAGACACTTTTCGTTGGTGTAACTGCAAATTTTAGCATAGAAATTTCAGGAAAATTGTTGATCACTTTAACGAAAAGTGTCTGTTTGTACACTTTACTTCATCCTCTGTCACTGAATGATAACTCATTTGAAAGATCATGATCTGTAGATGATTTCTATAATAACCAGTTCAACAAAATACCAATTTGTGTAACTTTTATGAGCAAAAATTCGAAAAAATGGAGTCAACACCTTAAATGTCACAATTTTACCACTAGAAATACATAGGATTGTGTTATCCTCTCTATTTCTGAATAGCAAATGATCTGATCCGGCAGACGCGAAGTTTTGCAGTAGGTTAGAGGTGTACTATACTATGTGAAAGTTTTATGTACTACCTCGTTCCCTGCACAACTTCACGCTGGCTCCCGGACTAAATTGCTGAATCATTTTCAGATTACTGGATCGCACCCGTGGTAGCGCTGGACAGCATCCTATACTCCGGTAAGAGTCATTTACTGTGCTTATTCACAGCCCAAAGGACAGCCGTTGCGATGACATTAGGGGTTATCAAACCTATATATGAGCGATGAACATGTATAATAAATTAATTCATTGTTGACCACTTCATCCGTGACTGCTTGAATCATCATCCTGACAATGAACTCACCTCAATTCTCCAAATGACCAAATCAGGCTCAGTGATGGCTTTGACAACATGCCATTCCTCCTCGCCTTCAGCGCCCGCCTCTACAATGCAAATATGTCGTGCAATGACACAGCCTAGAAACATTGAAAGAAATCAGCCTGAGAAATACACGAAGAGAATCGCATAGTTTTGTACATTATCGCTCGTAAATTTCGAATCAGACGCCGATTTCATCTTCGAGATACTGGCAATTCAGATCATGCGAATCATACCACTTCATAGCATTTCCAGGGAGCCGTATTTAGCTAGGACAACGATACACTTCCCTGGAAATGCTGCAACAAATTCAATTCTTGCCTTCGGACTTGTAGATTGACAATGGCATCCAACTTCTAAATAGTAGGCCATCCTGCACGCAAGCCGAGCCTGTGCACTGCATTAGAAGATATGAGCTACCGCAGATATTCTTGTACTCATCATAGATATCTCTAGTTTTCAAATTATATAATCATTACATCTTCCACTGTCTCTCGGCGAGTCAGATCATGCGAATATATCCTTTCATATCAACCACAAAATACAAGATGTGGTAAATTCAACAAAAAAGTCTTCCTTCGAACCTGTAGATTGACAACAGTATATAACTTCTAAACAGCAAGTTATCATGCACGTGAACCAAAGGCACATATAACTGAATGTGCGCTGCAACTGAAATGCACATATCAATATAAAACTATGGCTGGAATTTCAGCCGCCGACGAAGTAAAATACGAGCATCTTGGACTGATTCTCTAGTAAATCCGCAATTTTCTTATTGCGAATGAAAATCGAATTACTATGACACGTAGCCTACTTCATAGACTTCGCAGTACGTATATGATGCGTCAAAATACAAGTTCCCGATGTGCACAGCAGTGATACGCGGTTAATAATCGCGGTTTCGGTTAACAGAGTTTAAGACTCAGTGATTGCGGTTAATCACGGTTAAATTTTCGCGTGTAATATTCATCATCATGCAGTATAACGCACACTATGTAAAGATTACAATGATGATAATTAGTGGCCAATACCGGTATCAAAAGGATGTTCGAAAGATATCAAAAGATGCCACAAACAGCCTTTAACGCCTAACCAATGCTGCGCTAATGGGTGAGCAGCTTGTATGATGAAAGTTGAAAGCAATGCTTCAGTTCTCCCTGCTCCCTAGATTTAAGATGACGTTTGCTGAAATGCTGTATTTCGATTGGCAGAGATAACCCAGAAAGCACGATAACCCTAGCCAATAGATGCATAGAATTGGATTTTACGCTTTCAGATCAATCCACACTAACGTTACGTGTAGGGAAATAGCACGACTGAAGGATTTTGAATTGCGATGAATGAATTTGATTGGATTGTGAAACGGAGACTACTTATCTCTACGACATGAAGCCAGTGTAATCTATAGTTCAATCGGATTTCATTGAACAATATAAATCTAATCAAACGCTGTAACCGATTTTAACCGGTTAACCGATCCCTGGCCTGTCGGAAACTCTTTACGAAGTAACGGCTATATATAAGTGACATTGTTCTCCGGCATCATCGAACCGCATTCTGCATAATTCGAATGATGACCTGTCTTTCATCAGCGCACACTTCAGTGAATTACCGGCATTCAGATCTCACCACACTGAGGCACTGATTTCATCACATAGTTTCACATGCTATCTGACGACGAATCGATCGCTGCGTAGTTAAATATCATCAAAATGCACAAGAATGACGTAATTCTGCAGATAATCGCACTAACTCCATTCGTTTTCCCTGTCTGTCTGCTGTCTTTCCAGTTGTTCCCATTCTTCAAGAAATCCGTTCAACCACGCCCTTGATGACGAGGCTCAGGAGGAGTAAGGAAAACGCCTAGAATTAGAAGGTCCTTCAAGTTCTCAACAACACACCTCGATTGTCCTCTGAACAGCTGAATATCGAGAGGTTCTCAGGTCTTAGTTGCAGATAATTTCTTGCAAATGTTGCTGGTACATGCGTGCGTGTCGCTTGAAACAAATTTAGAATAGAATAGTAAATGAGTAAATCTTTGCAAAATGTAGATCAATAATGCGAGAATACTCAATCGTATTCGTTCCATTAACTCCTTCATTTGACAGAGCATTTGTCATCAACTCCAGGGGTTTGAATATTCATAGGATCACAACGTCAACGTTTTACATCCATGAATTATCGGATTTGGAGGAAACGGTTCAACAGTCGAATTGGGTATATATAACGTTTGGGTAGAATAACGAAGTATAACTAATGCAGTAGATTAAATTTTAGACCACCGAAACCGGTGGTACCCATTGTGAATTAATTTCTGGATTGAATGCATTTCAGTCAAACAGCGAACATATAACCAATTTGTTCTGGATTGAATGCATTTCAGTCAAACAGCGAACATATAACCAATTTGACGCTTGAGCATTGCTAAGCGAGCACACTTCTCACTATCACTTCATATTCTGAAAGTCTACTTCTATAGATTGAGAATGACCTCCTCTACCAGGTGTCTGAAGTTCCATGGTGATTGATCAAAGCCGTAACAAGTTTGAAAACGTGCCACTTGCTCGTTTCCACTGGAAATTTTGTACAAATGTAATGTCAGCGCTGATGTTACGGAGCGTAGGCGGCAGAGGCGATGTAACTTTCAACGAGAGAAAAGTAATTTTGAGTCAACTTAACGCAACTGATACTGAGGCTTGACATATACATTTGATAGTCTCAGGCATTGAAAGGTAGCAGCAGTTCTTCAATGTCATGAATCATCATAGTATGTGACATTTATGTCCTCGCAGCATTTGACAAAATACGAGCTACAGCATGTACAAAATGTGACGAAAGTTAGGCCTTCTATAAATGATTAGAATGATTATGAAGGTTGGATTCTGGTCTGTGTACGTTGCCTTTCATTTCATGATTATGTTTATACGCCAGGGGTTGTCATTACATATAATCAGAATTTTGTAAATGTAATTGTAATTTCTCTAATTAGAAGCTGCAATCAATCACATTTTATGATGAATAATTCGTAATTCGGCAAGAAGTGAGACACAATAACAACATCACACCAGAAATAAATAGACCATGTCAATAAGGATGGATAAACTTTCGAAAACATCACGAAACTTTTAAAGATGACAGGATCCCGATATGTCTTAAGAAAATCTTCAACCAATGCATACTCCAAGCAATCACATACGGATGTGAAGCGTGGACGCTTACCCAAGAAAATGGAACAAAAGCTATTGATGACACAAAGAGCTATGGAAAGACTGATGTTTTGAATAACAAAAAGAGACCGGATTCGAAGTCAAACAAAAGTTCAAGACATTGTAAGAAACAAGAAGATTCTTGAAAATCGAAATGGAGATGGGCTGGTCACGTGATGACACTCAAGGACGAAAGATGGACTAAGACGCTGACGGAGTGGACACCGTCAAAGGGGGCCGACCATTGTCAAGATAGAGACACGAGTTACACGAAATCGACGACAACTGGAGAAGACTGGCACAAGATCTCATTCGATGGAGGAGGAAAGTAGAGGCCTTCGCCCAGCAGTAGGACAACAATGGCTAGTGATGATGAATTCTCAATTGTAATCAGTCACATTTCATGAGTAATTATTGTCAAAAGTCTTCACACAATTACATTGTAATAGAGTGGCTGTAATTTGATTGATCGGTGGTCAAATGTAACCTCAGTATCTAAATAAATCACTGAAGGTGAAATGTTTGTTCTGCGATGCAAAGTGGTGATGATGTTGCAAGGAATCATTCAATCAAATGCCTTCCCATTACATTGCAAATCATTGTTGACTGACACTAATCAATAAATTGCAACTATTTAAACACATTGAGCAATTAATGGCGACCAATGAACTGCAATGCAATTTATCTTTGATAACAACTGATTGCAATGCATATATGCCGGTAGGAACAACACTATAGCGTTTAGTCTGAAAATAATTCTAAACAAAATTGTCACAAACTAAAAGCTTTATATTTATGCTGATATCATTCAATTAGTCAAAAGCAACAATATTCGATGAAAGATTCAGCATCAAGATATTGCAAAATACAAATGATTTGGATGTCTGCAAAAATGCATTGACATTTGATCAAATTAGCGCTTTTGTGTTTTGATCTTAAAGAAAACATATAGGCCTACTGGATAAGAAAGACATATCTTTGCCATCAAAGCTTTCACATACAATTATTCGAGAAGCGCTTCATATGGCTACTTCGGTACTTCTATTCCTTCAGCCCCCCCCCCCACTAGTTGTTGACACCCGGAAGTGTTGCATCGTCAACGATCTTCTCTTGCTCCTACTTGTTCTCACTGACGTCGCATAGCGTTGAGTGTGTAAAACTCCTCTTATCTGACTTGTAGAACATTTACAGCCTCAGAATTAGACAACTGCTCGTCATTTGTCTGTAGACAACAATCACACGAAGTTCATGATCACAGCTGTACCTTATATTCTAACTGAGTATCAAAGGGACCAATCCTTCATCCCAGGGTTCAAGTAAGACTTCTCATTTGTGCTGTAGTGTCACTCAGTGACAGATCAAGTCTATTCTAAACCCAATGTGACTAACTATGGCGAAATTTGATGATTTTTGAAAACTTGAAAAATGTGGGGGGGAAGAATAGAAGCACCGGCTACTTCATTATATCAAAGTTTAATCCATCCGTTAATGATGTAGGCCTATCATTTCTATCTCCCTTCAAACAGCTTTAACAAGCAGACATGTTTATTTTTCCCTGGATCTTAAAATAAATTTAGAGAAAGCGCAAATACAAGGAACGATGAATCGAAATGAAGTCGAATTTTCTCATACAATCTTGCCAGTATTACCACACTTATCGTATGACGTTGCATAATTGCGGTACCACCTGCACTATCAGAGAAAGAATTCATCTCCTACAAAACAGGTATATAGTGACCAACAATGAAATGACAACACTACAAATTTTGACTTTTTTGCAGTCTATGTTTATTTCAAGAACAATATTTAAGCTAAAGGAAATTGATAAGAAATTTATGTGAAAACAAATGGACCATTTCTGTAAACGCATGGTGACAGCATCTATGCACTGAACTTATTTGTTTCACTTTCCTGTAAATTTACCATTTTCTTAAGTTTTCAAATTCCTTTCTACAGTATTGGAGGATAGAAATGGAGAAAAGGACAAGCTTGAAATACTTTATGAGAAGGAAAACAGGCAGAACAACGGAAGAGATGCGAAATATGCGGAGAAGATTTGTAGCACAAAGAAAAAAACAGAGGCTGATGGGGACACAAGCACGAGCCATCAAAAACTAATTGGGATGCTTGTAATTAATTGTGCGGGCGGAAATCAATTATTCTTAACTAGTGATGCGCAACTATCAATTATTGCAATTATTTTCGGAGTTCAGTTCTTCTATCGTACACCTCAACTTTATGCTGGCATATTAAGGACTCCTATGTCCTCTGCAATTAAGAGTCTTGTCAACCTCTGCAGTTGGGTATATTGAATAGGCTAATCGTTTTTTATCTATCATGCTCATATGTAGATTGGTTATTCTCTAAATTTAAGAGTATGTAGGCCTGAAACGATGTAGATATTTAAACGCATAACCTAATTGAAGCTGAGACATTCCCATAACGACGTCTAAATGTTTCATTATTTTAATAAACTTCTATTTAATAAGACTTAAGGTTTGCCCTTAAGAGGACAGGAAATAGCCTAGCAACGTTTTCGTCATATTATAAAAGCGTTCAATAATGGTAGAACACATCCTGTTGAGCGTAGTTACGTAATATGATATGAAAGATTCATTACAATCCGTATGAAGACGAGACTAATGCAGATGAGTCATCTGAGTTGCTTGTCAGACAGACCATCAATGACTGCACCTTTTAGTAACCTCATAGTTCAAACTCAGGACAAGTGGTGAAATATGTACTGTACTTTCCTTTTTACTTTATGCACGAGCTTTTTCAGACATTGTGTCGTGTACTCGTGTGATTTTCGTGACAACGCATTGTTGCTTGTCATATACATAGTTCGGTAGACATGTCAAGAAATTAATTGCAATGTCTTCCTCCAAAATCAATCAATTACTATGAATTTTTGACCCTCGACACAGTGAGGAATAAGAAAATTGGATTCTGGACTGTCGCATTGAAGGCAATACTCCATCCGAAAAATAAGTAAGAAAGTTGCTTGAAGCAATTTATCCCCGGTGTTGCTTCAAGATCTAACGAAACAAATCTACCAAATGAGTTTCAGGCATATTTTCCTAAGTAGAATTGAAAGTTGGTCATATCGACTTTAAACCGAAGCTTTGACTCACTTTTCACTTCACGCTCCAGAGGGGATCCAAAGAGGGCAAGATTAGAATCCTTCCAGTCATACTTCTTGGGTTTTACAAGGCCAGACATGATTGTTATGAACAGATATCGGAAACACAGACAGAATGAGATTGTGAGTGAACTTGCCGCTCACGCTCTTGATAAGGAAACACAGTGATGACATCACTTCCTTCTGTAAGCCAATGAGCTCTTCGCAAACAGTAAACAACGAATTGGGTGAATTCGTCACAGCTGTCCTACGCAATAATCGGCGAAATGGAATTTTGCAACCGTCATCCTGGCACTGGACGACAAGCAGTGACATGGACAAGTAGTACGCTGCAGCACAAACCTTCAATGGTTGGGACAGTATAATTGCTCTTAAAATAATGTGGGATGTGATGTACACCTCATAGTCCGGCAGCCAGCACGAGTTTCTGCAGGGAACGAGGCCGACAATGAGACTTTCACAGAATGATGTACGCCTCATAGTCCGGCAGCCAGCACGAGTTTGTGCAGGGAACGAGGCCGACAATGAGACTTTCACAGAATGATGTACGCCTCATAGTCCGGCAGCCAGCACGAGTTTGTGCAGGGAACGAGGCCGAGAATGAGACTTTCACAGAATGATGTACACCTCATAGTCCGGCAGCCAGCACGAGTTTCTGCAGGGAACGAGGCCGACAATGAGACTTTCACAGAATGATGTACACCTCATAGTCCGGCAGCCAGCACGAGTTTCTGCAGGGAACGAGGCCGACAATGAGACTTTCACAGAATGATGTACACCTCATAGTCCGGCAGCCAGCACGAGTTTCTGCAGGGAACGAGACCGACAATGAGACTTTCACAGAATGATGTACACCTCATAGTCCGGCAGCCAGCACGAGTTTCTGCAGGGAACGTGGCTGAAAATGAGACTTTCACAGAATGATGTGCACCTCATAGTCCGTCAGCCAGCACGAGTTTGTGCAGGGAACGAGACCGACAATGAGACTTTCACAGAATGATGTACACCTCATAGTCCGTCAGCCAGCACGAGTTTCTGCAGGGAACGTGGCTGAAAATGAGACTTTCACAGAATGATGTACACCTCATAGTCCGACAGCCAGCACGAGTTTCTGCAGGGAACGAGACCGAGAATGAGACTTTCACAGAATGATGTACACCTCATAGTCCGGCAGCCAGCACGAGTTTCTGCAGGGAACGAGACCGAGAATGAGACTTTCACAGAATGATGTACACCTCATAGTCCGGCAGCCAGCACGAGTTTCTGCAGGGGACGAGGCCGACAATGAGACTTTCACAGAATGATGTACACCTCATAGTCCGGCAGCCAGCACGAGTTTCTGCAGGGAACGTGGCTGAAAATGAGACTTTCACAGAATGATGTACACCTCATAGTCCGTCAGCCAGCACGAGTTTCTGCAGGGAACGTGGCTGAAAATGAGACTTTCACAGAATGATGTACACCTCATAGTCCGGCAGCCAGCACGAGTTTCTGCAGGGAACGAGGCCGAAAGTGAGACTTTCACAGAATGATGTACACGTCATAGTCCGGCAGCCAGCACGAGTTTCTGCAGGGAACGAGGCCGAAAGTGAGACTTTCACAGAATGATGTACACCCTTTGCCTAATACGAATCGGCGCGTCTGCCGAGTTCTGGGGAAATCCTCCAAAAAGGTGCATTTTCGTGTGTCAAAAGTGAAAGTTCGAAAATCTTTGATGTGATAGTCTAAAACTATGTAAATCAACATGCTAACAACGAATTTTGATATGACAACCACACTATTTCACGCAATTGTGATATTTCAAGCATTTAAGTTTTTAGAAGCGTCGGTCTGATGACAATATGTTTCTGTTTGATGAATTCAACCTTAGATTGTTAGAAATTAAACTTGTGCCTCTATATATCATTTTAGGCGGCTCAATAAAGACTGTTTCGGGGAATCTTCACACCTACTAGCATATTCTGATGTAAATAAACCTATTTTGTATTAATAGAAATCCTTTGAATAAAAAGAAGTCCGTGTGTCAACAAAATATCTTTCTGGATAAAAAATACATCTGCATCCAAAAAATACAGTTACAAAAACTTCCACTGCTTCTTGTTGAAGCAATCACAATCTGCATTAGGACTGCAGTGGCATGCTAGTTCGCGGTAAAATATTTGACCGTTGTTCCAGTTCACATGATGACAATTCATTATCCCAATCATCGGTTTGAGATTCCTGAGCAGATTCTTCCATTAGTTGATCTCTCGTTGATGCACCTACAAAATGATAATGTCAAAAATTTCAAGAATAAATAATAATGCACACTTTATGATAATTAGATATTGAATAAATGAATATTGAGATATGACCTTTTGCATTCCTTCACATGTAATTTATCTTAATTCATTTAAACTGAATTGATTGACCAACTTTCCCCCTTTGAAGCTAATAAATGCAAACTAGAAAATATACGCTATATTCTATACAGTATGCTACTCACCAATTTATGCAATATTTTCGTTTCCGAATCAGATAATATTGTAAGCAAGTCTTTGGCTGAATCAATATTTCTTCCCCCTGCCACATGATTGTCAGCCATCCGCTTGACGGTCCCGCCAATACCGTCGGCTGGTCATTTGCCGTGATCCGAGTACAACCACTCAAATCGATCGATTCCATTGATCTGACATACGTGGGTCATTAGATATAATGTGTTCCGGTTTCGGTATTGGCTTGATGACGAATCTGATACAACGATGAGCTGAAATACGAAAATAATTTTTAGTCTGATATCTATGCTTTTTGTGCATTGTACCTTTCTGGTAGCCTCTATTAGAAGTACCAACCTTATTAATTTATTATCTATTAATATTTCCAAAAATTAGCATGTCTAACAATGTGCTTCAAATCGCATATGAATGCAGGTATGAACTTGCAGCCTTCTCTCTATAGAGTATATCGTTCATAATTTATATCATGAAATGTCTGATAAGAAAATATACGGCGTCGACGACGCTGTAAATTGAACGCTACAAATTTTAATATCAAATTATAACCCCATTTTTGTTAACAAATTGTTTAAAGCCTCATTTTACAGAAGTCAAGAAAGAATATTACGTGAATTTTTCTTACTTTTTTTACTGAATCGACAGATATATCAATGAGTATTGCGTTGACATGCGCTGCGATCGCATCCGCAGATTTTCTTTTGTCATCTGATAATGTAACAAAGCCATTTGCTGGAGATCCAGGTCTGTAACGTACATCTTGATGAATCGTAACTTGCGACCTGTTGCCAAAGTGAGCAGCCTGTACCTCTTAACCACGCTTGTAAGAATAATTTTCAGAAAAGTCTGTGTGAATCAATAATTCATCTTGTTTCAAATTTTCTTTAACTTCACGAATTTCGCTGAACGGATGTCTTATTTTGAATTCATGCATTGCGTGTGCCTTCAAATCATTCTCAAATCGTTGCACCAGACCAACAGCGCTATCCAACTTCTGAAACGTTCAAAATGGCCTATGGTTTGTTTGCTTATTGCATACACGCACATGTGGACTGTGAAGTTTAGTCTATGAAAGAGAATAGAAATTGTCTACATTGATCAAATAGACAATTAATGCAATTTTAATAAAATATGGGTTGACTGAATGTATTATAATCGTACAAAAGTATATTTCAAGCGATAGCTGATGTATACTTCAAGACAGAAAAGTCTCACTGAAACACATCTTGTTGAAGAATAATTGTTTTCATCGATAATTTTATCCCAACGAAAATATTTCACAACAGATGGCCTGATCTTTGATGCATCTACCGCAGACAACGCTTGACAATTTTCACATTTGCCTTCACAGCATTTCAGGTCATTGATGGAACAAAGAACTTGTGATAATATGATCGATATATCTCGGGAAGAAACCATGTTGTTGACGAAAAGGGCATCAGTCATAAGCTGAAAACATGAATCAGATAAAGCAAGGAAGATTGCATACACATTACACATGTGTATTAGGTATCCCCTAATGTTGCATTGCAGTATAAGCAGTGGATGTAAGATACCGTAGTGAAGGTTGAAAACGTACAAATTACACATGCACAAATATGACATCAGTCGCAGTAAGTACGATGATTTAATTAGGAAAATGTATATGGATAAAATCAGGAGTTTAAGATCAAAAAACATATTCAAAATTGTCTCTTCATATGTAGAATTCAAATCTTGATTACTCCTAATGAATTACAGATGCGGGTCGTTAATGCGCATTATTATTGCCTTATTGACAATAGCTTTTGCGAAAATATAGAATAAGGGTTACGTGTACAATTGCCGATACATTCACATGTACGCCTACTGGCCCCAATATCTACGGAATATATCCTACACAAGCATGTAAATATGTAGTATTAGTATGCATGCATGATCCAAGAAATTTATAATTGACATAAGCTCTTGCACATACGACTCATTTCTCATAAAACTTACAGCATGTAATACAAACAGGCTACTCCTTATTGAGTATGGATAAAATCAATCGAGAACTAGATATACGACATTTGATTAAG
This sequence comes from Prostheceraeus crozeri, assembly GCA_907163375.1. Taxonomy (NCBI): domain Eukaryota; kingdom Metazoa; phylum Platyhelminthes; order Polycladida; family Euryleptidae; genus Prostheceraeus; species Prostheceraeus crozeri. The sequence goes on along the minus strand of CAJQUW010011908.1, from coordinate 48,991 downwards.
CTTATTGATTTTTATGAAATTTAATAGCCCGCAGAAGCAGAGTGCCTGTATTTAACCTAATTAATAGTATAATAAGATGAACATATTAAGATAGTTTAATATGTCTAAATGCATTTATGATGTGATATGTAATATACGTATGAATTATATATATGTATGTAATATACGTAATGAACCGATATACAAGACATATTATCAACAATAGACACATTGTGCTACAGCTTACCTGCAAATTCGAGCATTTGATACACAAGCATTGTTCTCTATCGTTTATTCGAGGTCGCAATACCCAGAATGGTTTGTATTTGTAGAAAGTCGTCCTGTCAATCTGAAGATCATTAGACTCCGCTAAGAACTTTTCGTAAAACAAATCTTGTGAAAAATGCATGTAACGCTTCTGCATGTTCAGTTTCTTTTTCGTTACAGTCTCTTTCTTGCCCGCTGGCATGCGACTATTGTCGTCTCGACAATAAAACTCGCTGATTCTTTTTTCAGTAATCTTCTGCTTTTTCTGTGCAGTGGAGCGATGCTCACTTTCTTGGTGAGATTCACGTAGCGCTTTATTGGCGATTCTGGTTGTGCGTTGAAAGTGTTTCTTCATACCTCGATACTTCTGAGAAACCCTCCTGGCAGTTTCGATTAGAATCTTCTTTCTTCCCTTATTCAAATCGTGCAACATGGATAAATGCGCTTGCAAACTGACTCGTGTTTGTAATCGGTTCTTCATGATATCACTGACCATTCTACTCGTAGAAGGCATTGCATCGTGTGTAGGTTCGCGAGACTCATTGGAGAGATTGCAACCTTCGTATCTCTTCTTCAGATTTGCAAAGCGCTTCGAAAGTCGCCACAGAGCTTTCTTTTTCAGATGATTTTCTTTTCAAAGACTGCAGATCTGTACTCTTCTTTTCTGCTTTTCCCTGATATTAGCTGCTTCTTTCTTTGAGCTGGATTGTGATGAATTCAATTGATCTTCTTCCCGATTCCTTCCCTGGTTGGTCTTTCTTTTTTCTCGGCACACTCGTTGACTTTTCCTCCACTTGCCTCTTTGCATTCTTTTATCTCTTGATGATAACTGCTAACTTTTCTTCTTGTATGAATTTCTACATATTTCTCTTCGCCTTGCCCTGTATCCTTCATCATCTTTCCTTTTGAGACGGTATTTTCGATCTCTTTCTCTCTTCTTCGCTAACGCGTCCATCGGTGTACAAGATATCACTCACAGTGATAAAAAATCAATGCTTATCGACTTATGCAGCAGAAATTTGGTGTTGACCAATCAACAGGCTTGCTACATGGGAAGATGCGTGGAAGACAATAGCCCTGTATGCATCACCAGCACGACTGCGTGCTCTACCGGAGCTTGAACCTCAGCTGTGATGTGATGCTTTAGTTAGGCTACTTGCTGAATATTGGAGCCCACACTAAGCTGTCTAATGTTTAAATGTGTGAGAAAGACAAAAAATCAAGTTCAAAATCATGCAGGAATCATGCAAATCATAAGGTTTGCAAATATTCCTCCTAAATACTACCAAGCATACATTGACAAAGACGCGTCGGTCTGATGACATTTGTGGTGGATTTAATTGATACTTTTGCTTCCCTTTATTCTATGGATTTGTATTACTTAATCTCAGAATCCTAGGATTTTTACTCAATGATCTGTGACCTTGGGCGATGCTTATGACATATTTAGAACATGAATACATGTTTTTGATGTCCGAGAAAAATGCGTCGATCTGATGACAAAAAACGCGTCGGTCTGATGACATCAGAATTTTTGGAAACATCAAAATCATCGGTTTAGTCAATTATATGACTTTCAGGCACAAAAGAACGTCATCAAAATAAAGTTCAGTGTCCTGATGATCAAACTCAGGCGCTCGCTTTGTCAAAAGTCCGTATTATACTGGACAATTCGTAGCATGATTAAAGGCGTATGAGCAGTGGAAAGCTAAAAAATGTGTTTTTTCCCAATTTTAACGGGTATATTCAATAGAAGATAGCACGAGATGGAGATCTAGATAATTGCCCAGTATACTACGATATACTATCTCAGTATAGAATGCAAAAGTTACAGGAATACGAGTTGAATATTCAGTCTAGAAGACGGTGGAACGAAAATTTTCGAAAATGCACCTTTCTGGCGGATTTCCCCTTCTATTGAGTTCCTCTTCTTGTCAGACAGAATCAAAGAAAAGCACATGTAAATCCAATGGGACGCAGATTGCAGTTTTTGGCAAAAATGGAATTTTCTATGTTTTCTCTGATTAAACGAAAAATACTAAGCCCAGAGTCATAATTTTTGGCATGGAATGTCCTCAGGTCATTTACTTTCATGTCCATGCACCCCTGTGTATAAAGCTAAACACATTCAGATTTGGCAAGCCTCTGCTTACGGCAAATACCAACATGTTGGCCCACTTCATCCACATTGAACCACATTCTCACATACATTGCCGATCAGATACATGACAATAGCGCATGCACATAATATAAAAATTACCTGAAGACATTCCATGCCAAAAATTATGACTGTAGGCTTAGTATTTATCGTTTATTCAGAGAAAACATAGAAAATTTCATTTTTGCCAAAAACTGCAATTATCTGCGTCCCATTGGATTTACATGTGTTTTTCTTTGATCTTGTCCGACAAGAAGCGGAACTCACTAGAACTCAGCAGACGTGCCGATTCGTATTAGGCATAGGGTGTACATCATTATGTGAAAGTCGCATTTTCGGCCTCGTTCCCTGCACAAACTCGCTCTGGCTGCCGGACACACAACATAGAACATTTCATTTTTGCCAAAAACTGCAATTATCTGCGTCCCATTGGATTTACATGTGTTTTTCTTTGATCCTGTCCGACAAGAAGCGGAACTCACTAGAACTCAGCAGACGTGCCGATTCGTATTAGGCATAGGGTGTACATCATTCTGTGAAAGTCTCATTGTCGGCCTCGTTCCCTGCACAAACTCGCTCTGGCTGCCGGACTGTGGGCACTGCCCACATAGAGTATCTGAAAGAATACTGCTCAAATATTAAAACAAGATTGCTTTAAAAGCAGATTTTATAAAGGATCACTTACACAACTAGGGTTTCCTAACATTTTCATGTCGCGTACCCGAAAGTAGAAAATCATAGGATTTTTCCCTATTCCGCGCACCCTCACCTAACATATAGAAAATAGGAAGAATTCAATCATACCAAAATTGGTACTTGTATTCTTCCCCCCCCCCTACCGGCACCACATTTCTGTTGTTGACACCCGCAAGTGTTGCATCGTCAACGATCTTCTCTTGCTCCTACTTGATTTCACTAACGAGACAACTGCCCGTCATTTGTCTGTAGACAACAATCACACGAAGTTCATGATCACAGCTGTACCTTGTATTCTAACTGAGTATCCAAGGCAACAATCCTTCATCTCAGGGTTCAAGTAAGACTTCTCAGTCGTGTTGTAGTGTCACTCAGTGAAAAATCGAGTCTATTCTAAACCCAATGTGACTAACTTAAGCGAAATTTGATGATTTTGGAAAACTTGAAAAATGTGAGGGGGAAAGAATAGAAGTGCCCTAAAATTTGATTACACGTAGAAATACACGAAATTCGTAATTGAATAACACAAAAATGTGTAACAACACAAGCGCAGCGAAAGCCATGCTCCAAAATCAAACAAGCTCTTTATTTGCATTTAATCATTACTGTGGTGGAGAATCCGGATTCATACAATTATGTGGGTGGGGTCGAGTTGGTGGTTGCGAATTAGCAATGGCTGCTTCAAGGCCAGATGAATCCAATGCGGAATGCGCACTAAGTTTAACAATTCAACTGACCCATGATCAGGAAAGTAATGAAAGTAAACTTGAGTTATAATAAATCTCCCATATTCTGCGTACCCTTCAAAATTCCTTCGCGTACCCCCAGAGGTTGGGAACCCCTGACTTACACTTTGCAACAACCAAAAATGAACAGCACAATGCATATGTCACTCATTGCTATGTCCCTTTCGCCAATCTGATGACTAATCATTGTAGCGGTACTTGCTGCTAGTTTCGACTAAGACGATAACACAACAGATTTCAAAATTATGAATATCATTTATTCATTTGAAATATGATAACTATAAAGCTTAGCAGACATTATCTACACTAGGTGACATGCCACGCTCAATTACACGTAATTCAGCGTAAACCACGCGAACATTGCTGTGCGTGACATTGCTGCAACATCCGTCGGCAGTCCTGTTATAAAGACTTTGCGTCTCATGTGTCTGCATGTATCAGAGGCTAAACAATGTGATAAGACCTCAATTTCATGCTCAGGGAAGACAGAACATGCTTAGCGGTTCATCCATGGTTCAAGCGGCAACGCAGACAACCGTGGACGACGCGCAAACTATAAACGCTCGACCGCGCGTATTCATAAACATTCCACATGTTTTAACAGCATCAGATCAAGTGATTTCTGACTCTTAGTGCAGCGCGTATGTACGCGGGTAGAAGAATAGAATGTCTTTAACCACAGATGTTTGGGGTGCTCCGTAATTACGCGTGGCATGTCACCTAGTGTAAAGACACTTACTGTGTGTAGATTTAACTGCTAATTATACGTTTGAGTTCAAAGGTGCTTTTACTTAATAGCCATGTAAAACACAGTCGGTAGTTGGCGGGCTTATTTCTTTAGCACGGCTTAGTAAATCCATATAAGCAAATCTTACATCAAAAATAGGCTTAGTAGACCCATCGCTAATCATAACCCGATTTGATCAAGATCTAATTTGACGGTTCGAGTAGATGTTTAGTGACATGCCAAATAATGAAATCTTAGAATTAGATTTCTGATCACCTTGTTCATTAATAGGTAAATTGGATATAATAATCAATTCAACCTGATTGAGACACCTACGCTTATTTGAAGCATGTATATTTAATACAACTTCAACAATGAAAAATTAATTGCAATGCCAGTCGCATTCATGCCTGTTGATGTTTGATAAACAATTCGTTAGATATAAGCACGGGATTTGACAAATTATTGTTAAGAATCGCAACTGCGGAGCTAAATTGAATTAATTTTGCTATTGTTAATTGCTACGCAACAATTTATTAATCATCTCTTTTAGTTTCAACGTTGGCAGTTGGAAATGTAGAAGTTCAAGTAAACGACAATTAGGCGACGTAGGAAAAAATATCTGGGATTGACTTACCCAGAAAATATAATATTGGCCAAACAAAGGGAGCTGTCGAATCCCGATTGAGAGAACATGTCAATTCACCATCTTCGGCCTTCTATCAACATGTAACAGCGGACCATAGGGAAATGCCGGACAAATGTCTTAAATGGGCCATTTTGACAGTTGAGCGAGGTCACACCACGCTTTGCTCTCGAATCCATTTATATTCTACGTAACCTAACTTAAAATATTCTACTGTGCTATCTTGTAAATAATTATACAGGACAATCACGACTTCTTTTCTTGTGAGTAAGGTGTTCTGACACGTCATTTATTAAGAAAATGTAAGTTTTGCGATAATTAAGCTTTCCTGCTAGATGATTATTGTTCAGCTGATATTTCATGCTTGTCTGTGTTCTGTCAGTGCATGTCAAGTCCCCGTCGAAGAAGGAGAAACATCGAACTTCTAAGAAGAAACGATTCCTGTGTTTTTTCATCAAGGGATGGTGAAATTATCGAGTTTATGACTTGCTCTTGATTAAAGCACATTTTTCGCCGCCTTACCAAAATAAAGCACGTGCTAAAATGTAGTATCATTTTATTAAGTACAAATGCCGCAAAAATGTATGAAGAGATTACATGATCAGCTGAAAATGCATAAAGAGGTGACATGATATCACATGAAGTCCAAAAGGATAACATTTTCGATTTCAGTGGTTATCATTTCAACTAAACTGTCCGATCCCCTTCCCTGACCGTACAGGTCTAGTGACTTAAAGCCGTTGCTCTTCATATCTGGAGGAGCTGCATTAAGATATGACCGCTGCATATCAAATCTTTCTCTATCAGTTCTTTGATCAAGTCGCACGTACATCAGATGAATTTTCCTCTGCGCCATATCCTCTGCCAGTCCCAAAATTCCCCGAAATGAATTTCGCTCTCGTTTCCATCGAAAATCTGGTCGATCCCCAATCAATACGATGAATCGAGCATGTGCGGTCCAGTCCATGTTGACAGCCACCTCCAATCCGCTGTATTTATCTTCGTCTCCTTTGCCTCCACTGGAAATCAGAGTTCGGATAAATTCCATAACCGAATGTACATCGGTAGTCAGCCGGTGATTTTCGCAATGTCCAATATCTCTGAAAAATTTGTAACCGACGAATCCTATTCTAAGTTTGGAGGATTTGCCGAAGTTTTCGACAGACTTTTCAACATCTCGAACCATGTCCAAAGTATAGCGTTTTGCCATGTCTATGTAAGGGTCCATAGAGGTTGTCGTATCCATTACGAAACACAAGTCGATTGATAGAATATTGCGCTTCTGTCTTACAGAACTGGTAGCAAAATACAACGCCTTCTTCGTTCGCTCTACTTCAGCATCATATACAGTCTTCAATTCATACTTCCAGACATCAGACACGCTGGTTAAAGTCTTCTGGCCGTGTTCAACAGTTTTCTCCTCTTCTACAAATCCTCCCAAAGCCACGTCTTCAATCACCGTGCTGTAAGTTTCCGCTTCGCCCGAGAATAATTTGCCCAATCCTGTGGCCAACAGAGTTGGATTGTGGGCGATGACATGTCGAGGAAAGAAGGAACGGACTGCATCAGTAAAATAACCAATGCCGATTCCCACTACAGAAATACCTTGAGATTCAGCATGGGATATACTTAAATGAAGTCGTCCAGGTGATGAATCATATCCGTCGGTAATCACAAACATCATTTTAACTGTCCTTGGTGAACAGCTTTTCAAAGTCAGTTGAGTAGAGTATAAGATCGAGTCGGCTATATTCGAAGCCTGCTCATCAAAGTGAATCGCAGAATACGCACGTGCCTTGGCGACATCATCCCAATCGTGACCAAAGGGTTTAACTATGTTCGTGTGAGCAGCCGAAGTCATCAGACTGAAGTCCACACCGATATTTCGTAAGGAAGCTGAAAAAAAGAAAAAAATCTATTCAAGCAATGAAAAATTATTAAATGTGATCTTTGAAATACATGGAATACGCCAAGGTTTTAGTTATATTTGAAAGACGATAATAATTCATTCGCACTGCTTTCTATTATGTACACGCTGGCATTTTTAATAGCTCGTCATTTTTCCACAATTCGCATTTGTTCAAGTCTCAGTCACTTAGGATTTTATACTGATAGTTGATGACTTATTTAAGCGGTCAATAAGGTGTAATGAATTATTGCTGTTTTCATCCGAATATAATTTTACTCATTCCGTGTTCAGCTGAATGCTTATGTATATTTATCCGTGTATTCTAAGTTCAAGATAGAACGCCCTTGCGACAATTAACTTCTAATTCTGTACATATAACTTACCAGCTAGCACAAGAAAGGATTCTATAGAACCAACTGCTGTCATTCCAACCATCGAAGCAGATGTGTCAAGTATCACAGATATCCTGTAATCTTTACGTGGATGACCAATCACATTCTCATAAATTTTCTTGTATTGTCCATCTGTGCAAATGAATCGAATAAAGCCACGTAAGGAAAATGTTGGCCCATGATAATCTTGCATCGCCCTAGTGGGACGATTATTGGGCAGCACGACGCAGTCTAAAACTGAAATACAACACAACATGAGCAAATTCCGAAAGTATAAAACGAAGATGCAATATCAATATTATATACAAGCGAAAGCAGATTCACACTTTTCAAAAATTCTGAACTCTATGAGAATTTCATAATTTCGAAATTTTTACAAATCCCCTCGCAACGATCTGACATATTGTACAGATAATCATTTACAAATAGCAATGCCAACAGTCAAAAGCATTCAGCAATCAACTTCATTACTCTGTGTGGATTTACGCAAAATAAATAAATAAATTTCCTTAGGAATGAATGCATGTGGAATTTTGTTAATATTTCAATATAATAAATGCTTTGTTTTAAAGCGGAAAGTTAAGTTAAACGATACGACAAAAATAGGTTCGTGAAAAACAGTCTATCGTGTAGGCGTACTTTTTGCAACGGTCACATGTAAATGTTTAGTAATTTAATATAGGCTTATCTGTCTGTATGAAAATAAGAACCGAATTCCTATCCATAATATACAAATGTTACATTAAAAAACAGATTTACGAGCCCGTGTTGCTGCAAAAGTTAGTAATGGATCAGGAGAGATCATGGATGAAGCAACATTGGCTTTTCTTCAAGACCAGGTTTTGACTTATCTGATAACAAGCATCATGAAATATTGACTTGGACAGCACACGTAACAAAGAATGCGTGTCACAGATGGTTGATTTTACTTCATCTTGTTTATAAGCCTTTTCCTGATACTGATAATCAACGATATACGTGCGCTTCTTTTCTTATCGAGATATCTACAAATACTGATTTAAAATAAAGATTATAGATATAAGAATATAATAAAGAATATAAAGAATATAAGAATAATATAAGAAGATAAGAATATAAGAATATAGATAAAGAATAAAGATTTCAAAAGATTAAGGCACTCCTCACATAAATGAATATAGTCTGTTTGATAACCTCTATACAATCAAAAGTGCTTTTTGCACAAAGATTTCAAGCCAATGGTAATCCAAGAAATCAAAACTTTCGACGTGATTGCATTTACTACAACAATAGCTTGTCATCTTTCAAAACCTGTCCTCGGATTTTTGAATTACGACGACTTGTCTATAGCAGAGGAAGCAATTAACCACAGTATTGACATTTATCGGACTGTCGAGTTAATTGTTCAAAGCATGTGAGATTTTGAGAATTTTCCTGACATTTAGTTATGATTTTATCAGATGGCCGATTTGATCTTCATTAACACTAATTAAATACTATCTAAAATTATGCATGTGTCCTGTGAAATCACTTGTGTCTGAATGACATTTAATTTCATGAGTCTGACTCTCGTCATACAGCATTTTAAAAGCCGAAATCGTTGCAAACCGGGAGATTTCAGTGCCTTCCACTGTTAGTTCCTCGCACATAATCACACATTATCCCAGGTCTTCTTATGAAAATGCTCACCCTAAATAACCAAGAATGACTTAAAGTGACACAAAAAATGATTTTATTTAGTAGTATGACATATTGAATAAGTCAAACTATCGCTTGACAGCTATGTTGTTGCCTGTGAACATGGTTTCTGTAAGTAGTATAAAATAAGTATTTTTTAACATTTTGGCTAACTTCAAGATTATTGAAGCATCAGAACGCTCTTGTAAAATGTGCTGATGAGATATAGACAAGGATGTAATTTTGTGGGTAGCATTTTCAAAAGTAGCATGAAAATAGGTAATTTTCGTAAATGTGACCAATTTTAAGGTTTTTGCGGAACCACAAAAAAAAGTTTTGTATCGAGCTGAAATTTTGCATGGGATCATTTTATTCGCATGGTCACGAAATGCAGGGCTAAGACTTAAAACTTTTCCAATATCTTGTCTTTTGGATCGGATAGTACAACAACATTCATAGTACACAACGTTAGACGCTGTGTACCAGCATACAATACACACTTGTTAATCGGATAAATAGAATCGTGTCACAACCAAAAATAAAAAATCGTTTTGATGAATTGAAAATGTGGCTAGGTATTTTGGGATATCCTAATAAACTTATTGAAGGTGCCATAGTTGATGAAAAGAAGGGATTGGTTATGGTCATTAACTGTTGTTCAGGAAATCCCTGAGTCAGATGTTGACTAACAAAAAATAATTTTAATGTTCCGAGTGCTTTCGGTGCTCTCCGCGCTTCATCTTCAGAGAAACAGTTTAGAACCGACGTCCTAATTCATCCGGTTTCAGAGAGAATACAACATCACTAGCTTTTTACTATGTCACGGTAATTAAAGTCATGTCGAATGAGAAGAGGCTGTAAATCAGAAGAAAACACTTGAAGTCGATTTTCTGAAAACATACTAAATCTCCAAAATGGCACAATGCTGCGCATACAAGTGTATATAACTAACAAAACGGACCATCCTAAGGACTTTGCCTTCTACAATATTCCAAAAAACTAAAAATAATTAATGTACAAATAGTGCAATATCATTGGACGAGGTCATTCTGAACCAACAAGGCGAGTTATGAACATTTCAAAGAAAATGACAAAATGAAAGATCTAAGATATATGATGTTGAAGGAATATTGCAAAATCAGACAGCCAATATTCAACAACTTGAGCAGGGAGGCTGTCATGATAGAAAATTGGACACAAATTTGTTACAATTTCCTCTCGCATAAGACGAATAAAAAACTGAATGAAATTCGGACCAAATTAGAGATGGAGCTAACTAATTCTAAACTCGAATTTGACATTTTTTCCCGATTAAGGATGGCTTTTTATAATTTCTATGTGATGCACGACTCTTCAGAAAGCGAAGAGGTCCAAGCTGCTCCAGTTTATCTGGCCTAAAGCTTAGTCTTCCTGATAATTGAAAACTTTCTGTATTGAACTGTAGCATCGGCATATTTCTTGTAGTTATCGTATATTTCTGATGCTTATAGCAAATGTACATTTTAGAATCTGACAGCTAATAAACAGGGAACAATCAGTTGTTGTCAGAGTTGGAAAAGTCGGGATTGGAATTGACGATATTTAAATCTACTGGAATTGGAATTGACCTTGATATACCTCAATTCCACTTTTTCGATAGACCTGTAATAAATTTATTTGTACAAAAATTGAAATCACAGTCCTCCCACCGATTCCGGATCAAAAATTTTATGATTTTATGACAAATTTTCGAAAATTTCATGACAAATGTTAGAAAATATCATGACCATACGACATGATACATGACCGTTTTGAGTCATATCTAACCACATATTCCAGCAGAAATACACATGGGTCATAATTTACATGACCTATGTACATGTATCATATTATGACACTCTAAAAACTAACAAATTGAGGGAACAAAAATTATATTATTCTATAACAAATCGACAACATGTTAAAAAATCATATAAAAAACAACACTTTTTGACTAGTAGTTGCAGGAAAATCTAAAAAATTTAACAAAAGAATCATTAACTTCATGGATGAAAACTTATAAACGTCAGGCAGGCACGCGTTTCTGATAAAGATCGGAGCAATTTTAACAAGTCCACAGCCAACTGCAACGTTCAAAAAAACGTAACAAAACCTCACGAATATCAATGGAAGAACACTTATTTTTCAAAGATACTGAAGGCTAAGCAGAAACTTGAGTATACTGTATAATAAACACTTTAACACTCTCTGAATTTTATGTTTACTTTTAATCGTTATGCTTTATGTACATTGTATATGCATGACTTTCAATCACTTCAATAAACATTACTATCATTATTATTATTAACTGAATTATAACTTCTCGTTGACTCAGTCATCACATTCGCCAGCTTATTTCTTTCTTTTCTTCGTCATTTCTTCTTCAAGTTTTGATACTTCTTCTTCTTCGAGTAAGCGCTTTCGCTTTATACCCATTTCCAAAGAAGATTGAGCCTTTTGCAGAAATGTCCTTGATATAGTTTTGTCTCTCAATATTTTCGCAATGTTTGAGTTTGCATCATTGATCGTTTCGTCTGCAACTGAAATACCAAGCTTTTCTATTTTTATCTTCTCTTCGATGTCTTTGAGTTCAGATTGCGTTGATGTCTTGTGGATTTCCGAATCAGTTCGATTTTTCAGATCTTCTTCCCATTTCTTTTTCGCTTCTAGATCTGCCTGATATCTTTGGTAGCTCTGCCTAGCACTCAACAGAAGATTCTTCATGATTGGGATATTAAGGAATTCGCCGGCATTCAAGATCTCATCTTTGACAATTCGCACGACACGGATCATTCATTGTCAATGACGAAGGGCGCCTGGGTAGTAAAGGGTTGACTGATTATCATCGACCATTGTATCTGTTTTACAATATAACTTTGGGCAGTCTTGCTTTCAATAATGAAAATATTTCAAAAAGTGTTTACACAACAAAGCAGATAATAGCCTATAATTTGATTCAGTAAAAAACATGCAGAGAAGTTAAGTTTAAATCGGAATGGTAGAAAAATTACAAAAATTTTATGACTTTTTATGACAGGCGCTAAATTTTATCACATTTTACGACATTTTTTGAAAATCAGGAATTTTATGACATTTTATGACGCTGGGAGGCCTGAAATCACAGTACTCGGCCGTTTTGTTAACTGCACGCAGAGATAAGAGAGAGATAGATCGACAGAGGTAGCTTTATTCTATAGTCGAATAAAGGGTGTTAATTGTGACTTAAATGGGCCTACAGCCCCGGACAATGTCATTTAAGCAGACAATGAAAAGACAATCATCTTTGTTCAATCTGTTATTTAGCTAGTTATTTATCAAGTAAGATAATTAATCAAAATATAGCAATTGCTGAATTTAGTTCTTGATAGGATAAGCACAAAAATTGGAGATTAACTCTGCATTAAAGGGCAGCCTGTCAGTTCAAATCATAATATAGACAGTGTCAACAAATTATTCTAATAATTAATTATTCAATTACATGAACTATTATTCAACTTCCAATCACATCAATTAACAATATTAATTTTTAAGACTATAGTTATATAGATACGACACGCAAAAATGAAAGAAAAACTTTATACTTACAGTTCACTTTCTTAATGTTGAATTCATTTCAATTCGATCGGACTCACTTATTCCAAAATAATATCATAAACATCAGTGTCACTTACACCGTCAATCTTCAATCGCGCTCGCTGATGTGTTGCCGCATACGCTTCTGTGTTGTTGTTCGCTGGCAGACAGTTGTTGTTACTTCTGTAGTTAAGTTACACCGCGAGAGTCCGGAGCTCTTCTAACAGCTACTGAAGATGTCGTATGTGTTGTTGTTGGTAGTTGTTGCTGTGTCAATTACTCATCGTTTCTAATTTATAAAGATGTTTGAGACTTGACGATAAAACCACTTTCTTTTGAAAATTGAAAGAGTTTCCTTTAATCTCTGCTCGTTAGCTTCCGACCCGATCACATTTCGTTCTTATCACGGATTTTTAATCTCCTTTTTTAACATGGACCATTAATCAGTTTTCATGATATCATTTTTATCGTCGTTTTTTCATTCATCAACAATCACGTTATTCGCACACAGAATTTCTTTCTTCTGCCAGTTTATTAAATTTATTCGTATGTCATCTCTCTATCTCTCTCAGCGTTTGATTCTTTGCTGACCGTTAATTTTCTTTTCTCTTTCTCATGAGATATTGAATATCTCGTTTACGAAACGAAAATGGCGTAGGCTGACCGGCTACATATATACATGTACCTGTACACAAGAAATATGAACTGTGAACATGAAAACGCACATAGGAACGACGCAAGGAACGGCACACAGGAACGAGGACAGGATAAGGGCACATGGGTTAGATTGAAACGAACAAACGTTACATATATTAACATGAGACACTATATGCGAAATGCAATAATCGGAATTGAATCTTATTATGGAATTGGAATTGAATTGAACTGTTTCGACTGGAATTGGAATTGAAATTTCTGCTCCGGAATTGGAATTAAAAAATTTCAGTGGAATTTTTCCAGCTCTGGTTGTTGTATTTTGCCTTTCGTAGGGGTGAGCGTGTTGCATCGTGATCAGCCACATTTATTTCATCTTGCTATCTTTCGACACATCTCATGACTCATTCAAAAATAATCCAGTTACCTTAGGTACATTCAGAGATTCCTCTATCAGTCAAACGCATCGAGTGTACGGCGTTCTTTTTCTCAGCAAGCATGAATTGGCAGCTATGACGTCATCATGAATTTGCAGGCAAAGTAACGAACAATTAAGTGGGAAAGTGACAGGAAATCGTCGTAGTGATTCAATGCTTAAATATTCAGAGATAAAATTCGTTTCTGTAATTGACCGAACTTCACCTTTAAGTTTTATTCACCAGCTATAGTTCTTTGAGTAGGAAACACAACAGAGTGGCCCTCTGCAAACTTTGACGTCAAAGGCTGCACCTCGATATTGAAGTGCAGGTCTAGGATTTGAGTTTGTCCGCCTGGGGAGGTACCAGCTCTTGTCAGTATATGGACCAACAGCATACTATACCTTAACCATTAAAGTTTCCTGTGTATGCTGCTCTATTCCTGAAAATTTATAGCATTCGTGCATTGCGTAGACAAGATGAAGTGCAAAAAAAGGTTATGTAACAATAAAACTAACAATAACTTTTGTGAATTATTGCAAGTGATATAAATGAACTTATGACTTCTAATTCTAAACAGCAGCTGCATAGGTACTTAAAATTGTGAGTGATGAGAATTGATGATTTTAACCGTTGACATGCCCAAACCGGCACAACATATTAGTTAATTTAGTTTTATGATTTTTTACCTCAATCACAACAAAATTAATATGTTAAGCAAGAACAAAAATTAGCGAGATGAAAGATTTGCTTACTTAATTTGTACTTTCACTTAATCGTCGATCTCATGCATGTATTTTGATCTCACATGATTTTATCAGTCATATACGTACCATTTTCAACGTCAGCAATCCGTTCAACAAATGACTCTTCTTCTTTTTTGATGACCTGAAATAGCGGAAACTTTATTATAGTTCAATCCATCTATGCACTCAATAGATGATGATGATGATGATTATAGGAGTTAACCGATTAATCGGCTAATTATTGGCACGTTTGAGCAATAATTGGCAATGGCCCGACTACTTTACCAATCGGCCGATTATTTAGTGACTGATCGGAAGACAATATTTCAACTTACCTCTACATGCACTTGTACACTGTATACTGAACAACTGATATGATTTCCCCCATAACTATTCATAAAGATCATAAAGGGTGTTTTTTAGCCTCATTTATGCTCTAGCCTTTATTTCCGCATATGATGTACAAATTTCATCATGAGAAGATCGTGATGTCATTATTAGCTGTGATTTTAATAAGCTATCAACCCTCATCCTTCAATTTGTCATTTTTTGTCTTGCTACTTTCGTTTACTTTTGCATGAAACATTTTGTGTGCTATGTAAGATCGTGGTCCCATGATTTCCACTTTATGGGGCTTCTGCAGCAATAAACCTATTTATCATTATTATTTACCGCGCCTGAGTAGAGTTAATACTGGGAACCAGGCCTGTATTATTCAAAATTAGTAACCATTTGAATATATTGGTTATTTTTGCTAGAATAATCGATTATCATACTTCAAGATTCACTCAAAATGATGTTTTGTTCAGAATAAAGGCACATGAGTATTGACAGTGTTGCCACTCTGGAGTAATGAAGAAAACTCCGCATGGCGGAAAAATCCGCCGAAACATATTCATTCCTTGCAACAGTACACTATACAAGATCAAAGGGATAATTGACAATGCAACATTATTCAAAGAAGTCAAAGATAACAACAGTCACCAACTTATAGACGGCTGCTAATTAAAGAACACTCTCTGGGAAGAAAGAAATGATAGCAACGATTACATTAGGATACATTATAAATAATATGCAAAGACACCAATTCATCAGGAAGTGTTAAACATAAACAAAAGTCATTGAATGAAAGGCAGTAGTTAGAGGCGCATTTTTTCTGTTAGAGTCAATTCTGTCCTGTAATTCTGCTCTATGCGTATTCTTTGTGCTCTTGCGTAGTTCTTTCTTTATGGATAGCATGACATCTTGATATGCCTTGAGTAATTAATCAGCAGCTTTCTCCTTTTCTTCAAGCATCTTACCCTCTTCTAATTCAGCTGTCATTTTCCGCTTCAACCATACTGTGTCATCCACCTGCCGCCTTTTCTCGATGTCTTACCCTTTTCTTTTTTTCTTTCTCTTCCTTAAGACTCATATTTCTGAAGCGCTGTTCTCCCAGCATCGAGCTTGTCCTTAGTAATCTGCAAATCATAGCATTCTTCCTCATCGTGCAGGTTGTTGGAAGCAGGGTTTCTACAACGCCATCTTGCAGTTTGTTTCACTTTTTTGTGAAGAAGTCCCCTCGCTCAGTATCACTTTTTCCGTGAGGAAGTGAAAGACATGCTACAGCCAAGCGAGAAAGGTGTTGGAATTTCTTCTTTCGGTTTTCAGATGTGAGACAGTACCCCAGAATTTCTCTACTTCCATAGGGAAATTGGATACATTTGCCAAGCAGAATCTGCGACAGTCATCCCTTAGACTATCAAGACGCTCAGGATCGATCACGCTGGGCATTTTGCGTGCTACACCGGTGATTTTCCTTGTAAATGCGTCCGCATTTCGAGTTCATTTGTTTTGGGCTGAAGAAAACTGAGGTTGCGTAGCAAAACGCTCTCCGAGGACAGGTACCCCTTCAATTTTGTTACTTATGTTTCATAGAATCTCCGACTTCGAGAAAAAACTATTTTTTTCTGCTACTAATATGTTCGGCAAGAGAAGGCTAGTAGAAGTACTAACAAAAATACCGTGGTCATCGAGCTGAAAAGCGATATCATACTCAACATTTGACACACTTTTCAATGGTCACACTATGGTCAGTGTTTGCAAAATTTGCCAGAATTTTCTTGTACAACCCCACCAACTGAGAATACAATACGTAGGTGTTCTTTTTAAAATACGTTTCAAACTTGGAGATGCAGGGCAGTGTATTGTTCAGAAATAACAAAAGTCTAGCTCAATAGACGTATCCTCTATGTGCTTGTACAGATGACGAATCTTCTGTTCAGATACACACACTGTGTACAATATTCCCACTGTCAGGATGAGAGCAAGTCTGAGATTAATTTATCATGTAACAACATACATGTATGTAGACAGCATCAAAATTTCACAATTGATATGATAATTTTAGAACGTTTTAAGTGTAAAATCGGCCGAACTTTTTACATAATGCATTTTCCGTAAATTCCACGCGATAATTTGTGGCCACAGCGTAGATTGAATTGCATTATCTTGAGTCATGATTCATGAATGGGTTACATTTAATTTAGCAATATCGCATAGGAACAGCTATTTCTTAAAGCAAGGCCAGAAACACGGAAGCACACAGGATAGGACATCCTCCGTAGTTCTTGCCAATCAAAGGAGACTTACATGGTATACGGTATACTCATGGTGTCAGCAGCCATCATTGAAAGGCATGTGTGGGAATTCTAATTCCGGCTTATGGCTTATCCCACATATCAGACCTAATGAAGAAGCAAGTGAACCCCCGTTTTTTGTGATGGTTTAACGTCACTTCTCCCCCAAATTGGAAGTTTGGACGGTCCTGACCTGGTCAGACTTTATCTGGAGTGTTGTGATTACCAATTTTCAAATTTTTCGAGCCGGAGGAATTTTTTCGCATCATGATTAGTCGATATAGAAATACATTAGACTATCTTGTGGAAAATTTTTGTTACGTGATGAATTGAAGGATCAGGTTGATGAAAACTTTGAAATATTTTCCCCGTAAATAGGCTAATATTTAGAATAATTAAATATTGAGCTGCATCATCAGGTGAAAAATGGAAAGAGACCTGAATATTGAGTCTCAATAGTTAATTATTCTATTTACATTGTGCTTGAAAAAAGCAGCATTTATTAATTATTGCAGGCGCACTAACTTAGACGATTTGCCAGGAGAGTGTTTAAAGTGATATTTAATGAATGCTCGTCGAAATTTCACCAACTAGCTAATTGCAAATCTCACGGCAAATACTTAAATGTATATATATAAAATACACATATTTGCAGATATCCGACAGTCTTTTCCCTGTATTAACATAAGCAGTGCGACATAGCTTTCATCAGCGCAAAAAATGAAGATTATAGGTCAAGGCCTTTTCAAAAAGCTATGTTATGGTTGAAGGGGAAATTATGATATTCTTATATTCAAAGTACTTAACTTACAGGTACATATAATAAATACGGTAATTACAACGCTTTATCTGCATCTCTTTTAAGAATCGAGACAACACTTGTTATTATGACAGTCATGCTAATTTGAAAACAAGCATGGGCCCTTGTATTATTCAAAAACCGTTCAGTATTGAACCATCTCACACGGTGGGTTCGAATTCGATTATCACCTAAAAAAATCTCCAGTATAACTGTTTACAGTTTCCGGACCTACTGTGTCAAAAAGTGTCAATTTTAAAAAATTCGACATATTTTCGAGAAAATTCAAATTTTAAATTTCTATTAAATTTTAATTAGTATGAAAAAGATCATCTTTAATATTTTTCATGAAACTGGAGCCGTGGAGTGAACAATCCGTCGAGTCAGGTCATCATGACTTTTTTGAAACATGGAAAAACTATGAAATCATAGACGCCACCCACCCCAATTACGGGAAAAAACTACTTTCGGCAATTATTGCCTATAACAGTCGACATGCATAGCAATTTAATCAATAAAATTTATCATTGGAAAAATGCTTCGTTCATCTGTAAAAACGGGATTTACCATTCATTTCTGCATGAAAAGTTATTATTTGGTATGGCATAATTCAAATTATATCATAATAAGAAATATTTAAGAAAGTTCGACAATTTTCAACTGCACCTACTTAAAGTAGAGTACATTCAAAGATATGAACAGGTCCAAAGATAATTTTATCAAAGTAAAAAATGATGAATATTTATACTACTCAACAACTCAAAATTTGAATTTTCTCGGGAATAGCTCGATGAAAATTTGTAAGATTGCTACTTCTCAAGTCTGCTTACATGATCAAACGATGTATGTTCAAAAAATGCATACAGCTTCTTTGAAGAATTTTTCATGAATTGACATTTGTACAATTGACATTTCTTGACTACATGGACTAAGTATGCCCTGAAACTGCAACCAGTTTTACTGGAGAATTTTTTAGGAGATACTCGAATTCAAATCCACCGTGCACAGGTCAACATAACATCTCATACCTTAATCCATTAAGAACCACCACAGCAACGATAATTAGCTCAAATTTAATATAAAAATGAGAAATAAGCAACACTACGACCACGACGCTTCGTCTAGCTATACTCGTGTATTTCAAACAGCTTCAAATGAGCTGGCAAAAAAAACAATCATTCATTCAATCATTAAAAAAATTAACAGAAAAACGATAATTTCAAGAATGTAAGATAATTGTACATAACGTTAAACTGCTTGCACAAGAACAGTAAATATAATTTCTATTCAAATTAGATTAATAACAGCCAGGCTCATCCAAATATTGATGGGTATCTAAATTCCAAATCAAATTGCGTAGATCAACAAAGATCACTGAAAATAATTTGTTCAAGATTTGACAGCCTAACAAAAAGTGTTTGCACTCAATATTTCGCATAAATATTCGAGTGTCAAGACGTATACATGTACATGTAGCTTAATCAGATGAAAAGCGGAAATACTTGTTCTCAACACTCGTTGGCATTCCCTTGACTGTATCCAGTTCTATTATCTTCCGTTTTATGTCAGACTGTGTTATCCTTTCCGTTTCTTTTGTTTCTTTCTGATGATATTTTCCTTCGGTCGGCGAGGTTCCTCGATTTACATGTTCTTTTACTTCAGTTTCAATGCCTCTTGTAAAATTCGCTCGGTATCTTCCTCTTTCTTCTCTATTTCAGAGGAAAGGGTAGCGATCTTACTGGCTGTCTCTTCCGCTTCTATGACTGTCTTTGCCGCAAGGTAATATTTTTGTTTCGTGACCGCGTTGTTGAAGGTGCTGAATCCCCGCTAAACTTCAGCATTTCCGTGAGGGAAAACGAGAAGGGCTTTTACAATACGTAGCAACAATGGCCGTTTCCCACTTTCATCAACGTTTTCTAAATACTCCACCAGATCTGATATCGAAGTCGACATTTCCGCTTGGTAAAGCCTCGGCTCAACAACAAGCGAATCCATTTCATTTTCAGAGATAGGTGCCGTGACAGCCTTGATATCCAACTTTCGAAACATGAATACTTTTGGATTTGTGAATTGATCATTTGACATGATCGAAGAATTTCGTTTTTCAGTAGCATGCACTGCATCAATTATTCTGTTCCAACCACAGAATTAGATTGTTTAATCGCATCACTTTGCTAGAAGTGCAAACTGATTCAAACAGATGGCACATGCTGGAACTTATTAAGTGGGCAAAAAGAAATTTTTAATACCTTGCAGAGATAGGAAAAATAGTCGTGCGTCGCTTGCGGATTGCTCTGAATTCCTTCAAAATGCTCCGATCGCCACGTTTCCTTCAGATTCGAAGAATCCAGATCATTGCGCAAAAGTTTTCTCGATAATGTTGGGTCCTCCAATCATTTAAAAAAAGTTAGCAGGCGCATGAAAAAACGTTCACAAACTTCTCTGTAGAACTTGACATCGACTGTCTCTTGGCTGTGTGATCCGGTTGATAACAGTCATAGAAACTTTGCACAATTTGGCGTGTTTAATGTTGAACTGGCTGCTCATTGTTCGATTGCTATGGCATTTAGTCAGCAGATTGTGCCATTTCATTTACGTTACATGTTCCAACGCTTCCTTTCTAGTCAAACGGAAGAAAAGACGACCTGTCTAATTCTGTGGTTCCAACCTTGATAAAAGTTTTGACTGAATCACCATTTAATATCACCATTTAATCTGGATTCACATCTGCAAATACTCGTCTAATTCTTTCACCCACAGCAATTTGAAACGGATGCATCCAAATTGACTCATTATCAACATTCACTTTCCACACTTTTGGTGAAATGTTAACGAAACGAACAACAAATGAAATAAAACAAAATCGTAAATAAAACGAAGAAGCCAACGTTTTAACAGATCCTTTGTTTCTCAAAACAGAAAATGGACTTGACAACCGCGACGTTGAAACAGGGTTGCCAAACTCGTCCAGAAAAAAATCCGGACGCTCTAATGTTATATCATCAGAGTAAATATAACATTAATTGCCTTCTATACTTAACTGTGAATGGAAAATAATCATTATGCGTAAGATTGTCATCAATATCATGCGCATCTCTTTTCCTCGTCATTCATAAATGACAGGTGATTTTGAATGAAAAATCGCAGCTTTTATGAACCCGCAATATATTCAATTAACAAATACATCAATAAATCTCAGAAGCCTTGAGAATATTTCACAAATCCTTTTAACAAATATAGGCAGTACAAAGCTATATAAAAATTGATCTGCGCGTCTATGATTTCGTTAAATGATTGAATCAACAAATCTATAAAAATATACATCAGTGCGCCTATGGTTGTGTTAAGAATCAAAAAATCTATAAAGAATACATCAGTGCGCCTATGATTGCGCTACCAGAAAAACAAATCTTCATAACAGTACATCAGTGCGCCTATGGTTGGGTTATGAATCAACAAATCTATAAAGAATACATCAGTGCGCCTATGGTTGGGTTATGAATCAACAAATCTATAAAGAATACATCAGTGCGCCTATGGTTGGGTTATGAATCAACAAATCTATATACAAATACATCAGTGCGCCTATGATTGCGCTACCAGAAAAAACAAATCTTCATAACAGTACATCAGTGCGCCTATGGTTGGGTTATGAATCAACAAATCTATATACAAATACATCAGTGCGCCTATGGTTGGGTTATGAATCAACAAATCTATAAAGAATACATCAGTGCGCCTATGGTTGGGTTATGAATCAACAAATCTATAAAGAATACAACGTTGCATCTGTGATTGCGTTACCAGAAAACAAGTCTATATAATAATACATCACTGATAGACAAATGATCACCATCAATAAAAACACGTCAAGTATAAACAATCTAGCTCACTGAAATGTGTCCATAAAAACAATCCGATAAAAAATTCTTCTTTGGCAAAAACAATTCTTTAAATAGTCTAAAAATTTACGTTCATGATTCTTCATCATCACTAGCACTATCGTGCTCATATGATTGGAAGTATCGCTGGGATGAGCTTCGAGCTAAGTCGATGAGGGACTGAGTTACTGAAAAATGTTGTAATCCATCGATATTTTTCAAGTGAGATCGCACTCGCCGGATACCGTTCAGAGTTTCGGGTTGGAGACGATTTCTCTCCTTTGTGACTACAGCTACATTTACACTAAATCCTCTTCCCTCAGCAGCATTGTGTGGCTGAATACAAAGCAATGCCTGCACAAGAACTTTGATCAGCGGATATTTGTGCTTTTCGAATATCTTGCTCCAATAAGCATCTAGCCGTTCTTCTTTGAGTGGCTGAATATCATTGTTGATTGCCAGATGTTTCCATTCCTCGATTAATGGTTGCATGTCATCAACTTTTATTGTGGGAATGAGACCTGCAAGAAACGTCAAGTTTTTCAATTTTGTTGTCTTGTCCTTATCCGCCTGAAACGTGCGGTTTTGTGGACACAGCAATGTCAACTTTCGCCACAAACGCATGCGTTCTTTTTGATCAAGTTTGAGATTGTTCATGGTTGCGTGGAAAGCCTCCAAATAAAAAGCCTTCGCTTCGAGTTTGAAATGGGTCATTTCGGCAGACTGCAAATTTTTCAGACATTAACGTTCGGTTCGGTGGCCAATGTCAACGTCTGATGAGTGATTTTCAGGGGCCGTGCTTGATGTTGAAATCTTCGACACGACGATGTCTTCACAGACAGAAGGCAGCAAAAATCGTCCGCCTAGAGAAGCCATCATACCACAAATTCTATACACATACTCCGGCCCAATGGGATCGTCTCTCTGTAAAAGTAATTGCATTTCTTGAAATAGGGGAAGTGCTTCCGATAGAAAAAGGAGGTAGATGTCTGTCTTCTTTGATGCAAATGCGCTGCGAAGTCGCTCATACCGATCATTCTTTGCCAATCTGCCAATCCTTTTTTTGGGCAAATAGTGTACGAAATAGGTTCGAAGCGCATCAAGGAGCGTGAGAACTTGATTCACAAAATGAAGTAAGGTCAAAACCGTAATGAAGTTACGGTAGAATGAATTCTTCTACACAATACAATTTGCAAACACATTAGGCTAGGTCAAACTTTCGATTAGATTTGACAAATCGGTTTCAACAAGCTCGTTTTGATAAAGACGTTTTGTTAAATCGCAAAATTATTAAAGCGGATTACTGTAAACGCATGTTTGACCTCTAAAACTGCTATAATAAAACGTCCGCTTTGTTAAACAAAACCATTTTTAAACGATTTCATGTAAATCCAAAGTTTGACCTCGACTTCTCTAATAGCATAATCGGTTTAGTCGCATAGTTAGCATAGTCGGTAATGATGAATATTATTGTAATGTTTCACTTTCTGTACTCCTTAAACAAATTCTCCAGTTGGACATTCATTTGTTCACTTGTTCTC
This sequence comes from Prostheceraeus crozeri, assembly GCA_907163375.1. Taxonomy (NCBI): domain Eukaryota; kingdom Metazoa; phylum Platyhelminthes; order Polycladida; family Euryleptidae; genus Prostheceraeus; species Prostheceraeus crozeri. Next base: position 25,569 of record CAJQUW010011908.1, on the reverse strand, counting down.
CCTCCTTCTTCCTTAATCTTCTTGGACAAATCCTTCTCAAAACATTTTATTCTGCTGTCGACATGACCTTTCACAGAGGCATGATCGTTGGCGTTATCAACTACACCTTCCAGCAGCGAGATTGTTTCAGGATGACCCCATCGCTTACCGCGTGTTCCCTTCTGCATGTTCATCAATGTCATATAACGATTTGATAAAACGCGTTTTGTATTTTTATGATTGATCACATTTCAACTATAGCTTTTGTTCACAAAGTTCGATAAATCCGATCTTGGTATCGAATGTTGTTCAATCGAAATCCTTGGACACTATTAAATCCTATCTTTGACCTCAACAAGCTTTAGCCTTGAAAAAGACGTTTATATGTACCAGACAGTTTCATCAAATCGTAAAATCATGATCGAGCATCGAAATTGCAGTTAAAACGTGATTGAATGCTTGCGATGGTTTAATACATAAAACCGTTTTATTCAGATAAAACGGATTTGTTAAATCTAATCGAAAGTTTGACCTGGCCTATTGACAAGTCAAAATATATTTGTGCAAATCCAAGAAGTAAACTGTTATGACAACAGCATAGTGCATGTATAAAATTACCCAAATTGGACCCTAATAGTCTGTAAAAAAAAGCAGTTTGCAAAAATGATACGGATGAATCAGCTTCAGTCCAAAGCAAGTAGTTGAATGATTTTAAACGGGTAAAGAAATAACTGACGAACATTAGTATGGATTCGATAAAAATCCGGACATCAGCAGATTCTGTCAAAAAATCCGGACAATACGGACGTATGGCAACCCTGTTGAAACCACATTTCAAACTCATGCATAGGCTGATTTTTATACTTCGGTAAGGAACAACAAGAAAAATGTGCTTTTGGATCGCATGAATTGACCTTTTTGACTCGCCGGATTCAATCCTGTTTCTTATCTTCTGGAGCTAAGCAAATACGGTTAATGCCCTACGTCTGGTTGTGCCCTTGTAGTTCGCATCCTTCTGAAGGTAAAAGCCATTATTATCAATTTAAATATCATTCATGAGCTGTTTTAAAAATTCTCGAAATATTCTTAAAATAAGGTTTGTGAATTGTGAGGCCACAGACCTCAATTTTTTTCGCGCCCGACTCCACTTCTGGACCGAAAGATCCCTCCCTGCACGAAACAATCACTGTACCACGGAGACCACACTCAGCCAACAATGCAGGATGAACCCTACTATGCTGGATATTTAAATGATAGTTAAGTTAAATGTATCAAATACGTTAAAATAAAATGAACTGCTATGATGTTCTGTATTCAGCTTGATATGCATTTGGTTTGCTTTAAATACGCAATGACAAACGAATTACGAATGGAACGCAAACTATTAGGCTTTGATTATCAACTACTGTGGCTCCGTGGTGGTCTCTTTAGCGCAGGGGTTAAGTACTTGTCCCAGTGGTCTTTCGGTACAGAGGTCGAGCCTAAAAGTGTCATTTTAGAAGTCGACAGAAAAGATATCCGGGCTAAAAGCATCACAAAGCTCCAGATAAATATTTCAATTGCTTTCCATTAATTAGTCATCGCATAGCCACGAGAATGCTTCACCAACCATTCTCTTTGAAAATACATGCGACAAACTCGAATAATACAGAAACACGACTCACCTTTGAGAAATTACTGATGATGGTCTCTGAAAGAGAAATTCTGTCTATCTTCTGTAGGATTTCATCAATATGGTTTCCGCAATCCGCCAAAAACGAAGCTATCAGTTCATCAAGAGCAGTGTTGTCTTGTATAACTTGTTCCTTATCAAGAACAGATACATTCATTCCCCATTCGATTGTGGCTGTGCTTTTGTACTTCAGTTCAGTTGGATTTGTTTGAGGAGTTCTTGAAAGATCTGCTAGATCCAAATTGCTGAAATTGAAATATTCAGATTTCTCCTCCTTTTCTAAGAAATGTATGATTCGACGGTTCAATATCTGTGCTACGCCTATGATTTGATCATTTAAGTCATTGTCCGGTTCGAGGCCGTACCAGCTACCGGGGGCAATCGTGTCAAGAATCTCCCTGGCACGTCTCACGCTCATCTTGTAGAGTTGAAGATCATCACTGCTTTTTGGGTTTGTAGTGAGAATTAGCGGCCAAGCTTCAGCTTTGTTAAAGTACGAGACATAAGCATCTCGGTCCGTTTGACCCCAAATACCGTCAGTAATAAGCACAATAAATCTATGTTCATGCACAAGTCGCGAAGATTTGAATAATCCTTCCGTTTCTGCAACGAACTTTACTGCATCTGCGGCTAGTGTTTTCTCTGATGCATCAAAAGCCTCGATAATAAATTGACCTCGTTCGTTGGTCATTCTATCAGTAAAAGACTTAAGCACAACTTGCGTTTCCTCGCCGCCAAAGCGTACAACTGCTGAGTCATATTCCAGACGTTTCAGAGTTTCCAGGAAAACAGTAAGGATAGTCAAAGATAGGGTCATTTTTTCTCCGTACATACTGCCGGAATTATCGACCAAAAACACGAACCGAAACCGCTCACGTTCGAGGGACTCTGGGCGCAATCTGCCATTCAATGCCTTCGGCGATCTAAGAATGTTTAAAAAGCGGGATTGAAATCCTTTGGTGATTCGTGCTAGAAGCTGATATTTCAAATCCTTTTGTTCCCGCTTTGGTAATGCTTCGGTGTCACGGTATCCAGCCACAGTGTTGATCGATTCATTGGTAGTCATATTACTCAGTAATTCTTTGCATTTCTCACGCATAAGTTGTCTCTGTCGATCACTTAATTGTATTTTTAATTTATTGCTTGTTCCAGATGGTTGCTCACCTTGGAGTTGATCTTTTGGATACTCGGTACGATCAGCAACTGTTATGAGATTTGCTGCTGAACGTGTAGATCTCGCATTTGCAGCGCTATCACCACGATTATAAGCGCCTGATCTAATAGCTTCAATATTTCTTAAATCAACCAGTTCCTCCTGATCCGTTCCCAATTTATTTTCTCTTTCTAACTGAAAATCGTTAACCGCAGCTTTATCAATCCAATCTGCTGACGCATCGAAATGATACAGCTTTCTGTTTTGTTCTTCTTCAACTTGAGACACTGTAATATTGCCAGACAGGTCAATATCATCGCTCACTACAGCGGCCTTTGACAATTTATTTTTTCGCTTAGATTTTGGGGAATCAAATTCTTGTTGTACCACAGACACATGATAGTCATCCGCGTAGGAAGAAAACTTCATATATATTCCGTCTTGGACAAATTGTTTTCTGATCTTCTCTCCAGTTGTTCCCATTGACTCCAAAATCAGATCAACTACTGTCACTATTCTTTCGATCAAATTTTCACAATATGTTATCAGTTTCCCCTTTAACTTTTCACGATTCCACTCTTTTACACATACTTTCAATATTCTGTATAATTTTACACATTTTTCGACGATATCCCCGAAGGTTTCATCTGGAAGCGATGATAAAATCTCTCTCCACTGCTTTATGGTAAAAATTTTGTTCAAAACCAGCTCGAAATTGTATATTACATCACTGGAATCATTCAATATCTTCAACATTTCGAAGATGCTGAGCGTTTGCACTTGAGTTATGACTTCTTCGAGATGTGCTGATATTTCCAATGATACTTGTAAGTGCTTTTTCACAGAAATGATGACCGATCGGTTGTGACGCTGTGAGATGATTTTGCAACTATTTTCCACACAATCATCACCCTCACTCTCCTCATAGTCTGTATCATCGTCCGAATCGCTTTTCGGAGAAAATACCCAAAGACTTGTTTCTTCTGCTGCTACAATAGTTTCCGTAGTAGATTTATCTTTCTCCTTGTTGAGATCTACGTCTCCAGATATTTCTTCCTTTAAGTCATGCAGGATTTCGTCACACTTTTCAGTTGGACATCTGCCTGTTTGTCTTTCAAGTAGCGCTTGTGACTCATCTTTGAGTTTCGTTTCTCTAGTGACATTAGGCTCATGTGTCATCAATGGAATTCTATGAAACCAATTTTGTCTGTTACATAGAAATGTAGTCAACATAAAAACACTCACCGGCTTCATCAATGGATTTGAATACAAAAGAATAAGAAGTGTTGCAACAGTTGCTTCTATTTCACATTTCATTGCATCATTAATCAGGTTGTCAGACATGTGTAATATCAGTCGACAGATGATACTGTGGAAATTGGATATGTATTCCCGATTCATTTTGAATGATGGTTTACTGAGATCTGTGATCAAGACTTTCAGCTCCTTATATAGATCATAACAGTCAGCGATTTTCTTCAATGAGTTGCGCGTATGAAAAGGAATAGTTGCTTCAGTCATATCGATAATCACCTCGACAACATCAATGCACCTTATAGGTTGTTCAGTCGAGACAGCTTGGTCCAGTTTCCACAATCTCAATGCACATTTTAATGGACTGACTTTACACACAGTTTCGCAGTAAGATTCAACTATAGATACAATTACATCCGTTATAGTCTCCTTGGAGAATTCTTTTTTCAATGAAACTTCTCTACCCAAATCACTAAGCAAAATGTATACTTCTGTTTTAAAAGAGACGTATTTAGGTATGGCGGGTTGGCACCTCATAATTTTGACAATTTCATTCCGCACACTGGTAACTGAGTCATGCTTTAGCGATTTCATTATGACTTCATTGAGTAGTTCAATGATGGGAGAAAGTTTTGGCTGGCCCCAGTGGCGGGTTATTTCAGAAAGTTCTGTCAGGGTTTCAATGAATATCGTCAGAACTGACTGACGCTCAGACGTCTCAGAGCTGTAAATTTTTGAGATGGACTTTGCGATGACAGTCACTTGTTTCACTTTATCGGTGAAATCAAGTGCTTTACTTATTAAAACAGCGGTATTCAATAGTTGAGTAGGATAATAGCGCTTATCCATAACCAAGTTCTCCGCAAATTCTCTTCCAATCAAATTGGCAAGAACTGTGTTCACTGCTTGAATTGGGAAGTTCAGTTGAGAACACAATTCACTGATTTCTTCCCAACATGAAAGTAATGATCGTTCATCCTCGAGCAGGTAACCAATACGTGACAGATGCATCGATATCATTGCCGTCTTAGTTTTTGAATGGTCAGATTGACCAAATTGGTTTGAAAAATAAAAAATCATTTCAAACATATCTCTAGCATCACTCTTTCCGCAAGAATTGAAGCTTAACTTAAGCTTGAGTAGCTGTTGCAACACATGGAGCTCTTGTGCCGCTGCAAGGTGAGAACGCTTTTCAAAGATGCTTTCCATAGCAGAAGTAGCATGAGATAGAGTCATAGTTATGTCATTTTCACCAGACAACGTTACACTGAACACCTCTTCCAGTAAATCAAAACATAGATTAAATTCAGCTACGTTGAAGTCCTTAAGTATCTTTTTCCTTAATACATTGAGTACGTAAAGTTCTGCTTTGTCTTTTGAAGGAGCATCGCACATGCTCTTAACAGTTTGTCTAACATTGTTCTTATCAAGAGAAAAGCGGTTTTTTAGTTCGTTTACCAAACGGCCACTTAACTTCAATACACTTTTTTCTCTCTTTCTTTCGCCGATATTTGGTAGGTTTTCAAGGAAATAATACATGCTTTTAACTATAGACAAAATGTTTTTCCATGCTTTAGAGCTATTGATTACTTCGATGATAATATCGGCTATTTCTAAGTTAAGCTTAGATGAGTTGATATTCTTTAACTTTTTTAACATCCTTTTCATCGAATCCATAGAGCAGACAACTGATTCTTTCATTAGGAACGATTTCATGAATTTAGCTGAACATGTGAGTAGAGGTTGTAAACTTGTAGGCTCCGAACACACAGCTTTCTCAATGTCTGACACTATTCCCAATTCATCAGTTAATGGAACACTGGAATGTCTGTATGCGACTTTAGTAATTTCCGTCGCAGAATCAATTACAAGCGACGTTGATACACATTTAGCACGTCTAACATTTTCACTGAAATTCTTTATTGTTTCAGAAATTATCAACGCATCATCGAGGATCGAAGAAACAATTAATGAATCTGAATGCAAATTCTTTGAAAATTTCTTCAGTGTGATTTGTAAATCCTCTTTTTTAGATGTCTCAGCTGCCACTGTCGTCAAGTTATCTAACAGTTTTTCCAAGTCCGCAACATCCTCATCTGAGCAGTCAACTATCTCACTTGACAAGTTGATGACATCTTTCCAGTCATCGAAGTTTATGCATTGTTGGTCTTTTAGTCTGTGTTCCATAACCTGGATCATATTGATAATTGCCATTTCTAAAGAGGTCACTTCCAATTTCTGAACCAATTTCGTACTTAAGTCAACTAAATCATCGAACGATATTATTATACTTTCATTGTGAACTTTCTTCGCGAATTCATTGACTGCAGAGGCCACAAACTCTACATTATCGCTTTCTACTTCAAAAATATTGAGAATATGCTCAACGCATCTTTGTGTAACAATCTGAACTGAAGATGTATCGAGTGCTGCCACTAGATCGTTAGAGAAAACATTCAAGGACTCACGAATCTCATCTATTTTTGTCATTTCATGAGGTTCGTATTTTTCATTGTTTAACGAGAGAACACAACGTTTGAGTGTGTCATAATTGAAAGAAGATTCGAATTTATTACAGAATTTCATGATCACTTCAGACGGAGTGTCTTCATATAAATCTCTCAGAAGCTTGACGATATCATCAAAATCGTCTAAGCTCACATCTTTGCGCATTTCCAGAAGGCTTCGAATTTCACTTCTTAAGGTTGACGAATTAATCTTCAAAAGTCCGTAAATACTCGTTTCCAGTGTTGATCCTATGCAATTGAATATGATGTTTCCGAAATACTTTGATTTCAAGCAGTCAGCAAACGTCAGTAACTTCTTTATTTCAGTTAAGTTGGGGTCAAATTTTGTACCAAAACAGTCCAACAGTGATCCCATGGGAATTTCTTTATTTTTTAATGATGTTTCTGAGAGATGCTGCATGGCAATTTGTATCATCAATCGAATCATAGAAAACTGATCAGATGTTTTGTTTCGGGTGCTTTCGAACAGGCATCGCGTCAATTTGGAGAGAAGTTCAGGATATTCTGAGCTGCATATTTTGTCAGTTACATCCACCACAAGTTTTAGAACTTCAATTTTCTCATTCGATTGCTCCACGAATTTCTTGATATCAGTATCAGCATGTAGAAAAACTGCCGAATTATACATAATTTCTTGAAATGAATCATCGAGGATAACATTGTTTTCAAAGCATTCAATAATGAAGCGTGAATTTAAAATTTTGCCGGTCATAAGGGTCGAATGAAGTAGCGGTAGCAGCTTCAATGCAAGACTATCGGCTGAATTCATTAATTCTATCATAAGATGTGACAATTGCTCAATTTGACAGACACTGAAAACACGAACTGCTTCATTTCTGTGTACAGTTTCGTGTAAATTAAAATATCCCAAAATGCATATCGTGCAAGTGGACTTCCATTCTGTTTTAGTCTCAACGGTGACCGTTATGAGAATTTGAAAAGTTGCTCCCTTGATGTCCTCAGGTTTCGTATCAACCTTGAAGGAAATTTGTCCTTTAAATTTATTTTTCTGACCAGGACGCAAACTGAATTTCATTCGACTCTGATCGATGTCTACAAGTATGTTCGCATTTTTTGTTGTGGTAATTCTGCATTCCGCAACAGCAAGTCCAATATTTGTTAATTCGAACTCGAAGGAACGCCTCTCCCCAACTTTAGTCAAGATCCCAACATCGATTACAGATTTATCAACTACAACTTCTGGTATATCGATATTCCATCGAAGAGGCCGCTCCAGTTGACGATTCTGCATATTTGTAACAAATTTCACGTTCATTTCACATTTTGATTTCAGAGGGACAAAAACTGATAAAGTAACAGTCTTACAACCACCTTTCGGAACAACAATAGGAAATTTTGCTTCGGGACTTACTTGAGCAATGTGCTGCTTTAAAGGTACAATATTCTCAATTCGAGCAGTTGTAGAACCATTGTTTTCTATTTTCAACATTCTATCAACCTTCTTGTTGATGTCCGCCGGTTCCAATCGCCATTGGTTTTCAGATATCTTTATCGATGGCCAACTTGCCTTGGCTGAAATGCTGATATTATACGTATCAATTATAGCGCCATCTTCTTCCACTACCACATTGATTTCTGTTTTTAACTTAACCGTTCTCTCCGTTTTTATGCAAATGCGAATTGGAATTGATTCTTTGGTTCCTCCTGCAATGGTATTCTTTGGGATACAAACTGAAATTTCAGGACAACTTTGTTTGCCAATAGTGACTAACAGTGGCATTTGCCCAGTATTGTGCAACAACAAATCTTTGCTGGTAAATGTGTGTCCAGGAATAATGTCATCAAAAGGTAAATTGTGATCTTTCTTTATCTCGTTGCCTTTCCAAAGAATGATCCCCTTGGCTTCACAAGGAGTATGTTTAACTGCAAGACAGAAGTATAAATCAGACGTTAAGAAAACTTGAATATCGTGCTGAACTGAATCTTTGATCGACGAAGTTTGCAACTTAATAATTTGTCTGCGCTTCTCTTGAACTTTAAGCACCATCTCCGATTCTCTTATGGTTAAGTTTGCGTCTTGATGCACGAATTTCACTCGAATGGGAATGCTCAGTGGATTGCAGACCTCAAAAGTTCTTTCAGCGATGGAAGTTGAACGCACTTCACCAAAATCAATGATGGGATTTTCCTCATTTTCAGAATCAATATTAGCATCAGGAAATAGATGGAACTTGTTGAATGATTCTACATGGAAACTAACGAAGATGTTCAATTTGGTTTGACAACTTATCGGAGCATTCCTTGTAAAGAAAATTTGAATAACTTCTTCATGTCCTCCATCGGAATAAAATTTGGAATCTGGCACGAAGTTGCAGCAAAATGTATTTGACATGTCAATGGTTCCACTTTCACAAGGTGTAATTTGGATGTGACATTCTGAATCCATCTTACTGAAAGTAAAGTTGCAATCAACTTTCTTGCTTATCAGAGTAATATGAGGAATTTTCGGAGCTTGTGTTGGCCAATCACGAACAATGACGCCGATATGCAGTCTCAGATGATCAGGAGTACATGACAATTCACCAGTGGCCCAGTTTACTTCAACAGTTCCGCTCATTGGACGGATTATGTGAGCTTCATTATTTCTAAAAGGAACAGGTTGTAATTTCCACTGCACAGAACGTTTACACAACTTCTCGAATTCCATTAGATGATTGAGTTTCTTCTTCAGCTTGACGATTGTCATTTCCATATTTACTTTGAAATTTCTTTTCGGAGTTGCTGTTGTGTCTTCAAAAACTGAAATTACACTTTTCAAGTTCGGAATAGATAATCCCAATGAGAAGTCGAAAATTTCAGCACTATTTACAATGTTTTCTGCTATTAAATGAATTAAATATCTTGTCTGAACCTTGATTTGATCAATTTCTGCCACGATGCTTTCAAACAACTTCTTTTGCGATGGCAAATGCAAATCTTTGCAATGTCTGATTTTCTTTTGACAGAAAGGACTAGGCAAAAAGCTAATTTGTTGCAAAATGAAGAAATCCTCCTCACTTTTCAAAGATTGGGAAGCATCAAAAAACTTCGATTCAACTTTCAGGCGAAACATAATGTCTGTCAAATTTTTGGAAATATTCACTAATGAATCCAACTTGCGTAACAGCGTCCTCACGTTATCTGTGAAATCATCAAAATCCTCTCTGTCAGTTGCATTCTTCACCACTGTCCACATTTCGTTCGCTAGAATTCTCACGTCATCATAGGGATATTCTTTCAGTGATACAATCAGAGCATGAATTTCTTTCTCCATTACAGCATACACCGGATTATCAATGTCTGATACTGATTCCGGAACTTTGTACTCAGGAATACACTGGTCACTGACCGAATGTTTCGTAGGCTTCTGTGGTACATTCCTCAATAAATTCAGTAAAGAGCACTCCATATCTTTAATCAAACATTCACATTTTTGTAAACCATCATAATTTGATTGAGTTGCATCTAGGATGCCAAGGCATTCCCTTCTCAATTCTAGAAATTGACGTTCATTCAACTTATTGGTTTGCATAAGTGTGTAATCACACGTAATTTCACATTCTGATGAATCTGGAGTTTTTCCACTTGTTTTAAGAGAACCAGATGAATTTTGAAGCATCCAGACGTCAATCTGTCCCGAGTATAGATATTTTCTATCATTACCTGGTTTCTGAACGAAATAGACATAATAACACAACGTATCAGGTGGGTGATCAAAACGTAGACAATGTTTGACGAAATTGACTTCGGTTCCAAACCTATTTAAGTAGTAAAAAACATCTATGTTTGTTATGAATTCGAATACACGATCACAAACACTGAAGACAACAATGAAATAGCCATTATAACCAAACCAACCACCATGTGAGATTTTGTGCATTATTTGAATCATGGCTGGAGATATCCTTATCTTTTGTAGCTGCAACGATATTAAAGAGTTGGTAGAAATGAACAGATCTTTATATCTGCCAACATCCACATTGAGTGGATGAAGACATAGACGATTACAAACCATCTTGTACCTTTTCCCTATAAGCATCAGCTGTCTACGCTCACCTTGGTCACTTTGAGAAATTTTGTTCTCCGTTATAGTCAAGGCAAAAGCCGCATGTTCAACCATATTCCGCATTTCACTTGTCATCTCATCGAATTTACATCTCAAAGTTTCATAATTCTTAAATAATTCTTCATTCAATTTGTCTACGCGGGTTTTTTCACTTTCATAAAAGTTAATCTGTGGCTTCATTGTTTGTGAAAAGACATTTCGATACCATGTCAGCAACACGTTCGATTCATCCTTCCAAGACGAAACTAATTGACTCAATTTATCCACTAGTGATATAATCGACCGATCCAGGTTAGAGATTTTGTCTAGACGTAATGACATTGTGGACAAAATTGACGAGACAGCGCCACTTTCAAGTATCGAAGAAGCAGAATGTAATTTCAAAATTGCAGGAAAATCCTGAAAATCAATAATATCTGATGAATTATTCTCTATATCTTTCATATCGGTCAACAGAAATGTCTTCACTTGATCGATACAACTTAAGGCAGTCTCGATTGTACGATCGAAACGGATCTCTGCGAAGCGATTGTCATTTTCTTCTTCACAGAATTTCACAGCTAAATCCACAATGTCAAATAGTGCATCATAACAGTATTCAGCCATCAAAGTCAACAGTCTGGAACATCTACTCTGAGAATTGGACAAACTGCCTATCATTGAAAACATCATCTTGGGAACGCATGGGCTGACATTGTAAGATCTCATTTCTTGCGTCAATGAAAGAAGTTTTAACTCAAGATTTACTTTTACCAAACGACTGACCAAAGACTTGCAGATTTTTGACATTTCCACGATTCTTGCCTTCAACTTTGATTTGCATTTAAATGCTGCGGGCAAACTTGTTGAAATTTGCAATAATTTGTAACAACCGTTGTCAGGTGTGTCAACACGATCGCATGAGTAACTTGCTAAACCCTTGCACAAAGACATCAATAATGATGCCTCATGATCTGATCCAGGAGAATTTCCGATCATATTTAAGGATTTCAAAAGCTCAGAAAGAACTTTCAGAGCCTTAGACTCTTCGGCTGTCAACTTGCCCTTGAAGGAATTGAAAGCATTTGTCAAATTTGTCGTATGTGCATTCAAGTATCCACTTAAGGCACATATTCGAAGAACTTCATGATGTATGCTCTTCTGTAACTTCGATGAATCTTCTCGTGAATCATTCGAAGGCACTGTACTTGTTAGATCAAATTGGATATCGATTTGATTAGCTTGTTCAGCTAATGCATATGGAGAAATTGATCTCAGGATTTCATCTCCTTTAAGTTCTACTAGACATTTGCTTTCTAAGTTCAATCTGTTCCAAAGAACTTCTATAGAAGCTTCTCCAACTGGAATATTTGTCATATTACAAAGCTTCAAAGCATGGTCGCATGTGTCGCTCAAGATGCTACTTGAAATACCTTTGGAAATTAGCTTGGAACATGAGTATATCACAAGACGAGCCAAAAATCGGGTTTCGTGATAAATTGTCATGTACAGGAGTTCGCCCATTTCTTTAGTTTGAATTTCAAGGAGAGCACAGTCACTCATCAAGGACGCAATTTCACGGACATCGTCAGATGAAAATGATGTGAGTGAATTCGAGTTGTTAATTATTCGCAAAATGTACCGCCTAGCTTGCTTTCGAATATGGTTCAATTTTTCTTGGATTCTTCGATGATTTATGGCAGATGCGCGAATGCATCCTATCAATGCTTCAATTCCATTGCAATGACTTGAGACTGAACAAGCAGTAGCAGTGACAGCAGGTTTGATGAGAATGAATAGTTGTGATTCTATGCCAAGATTCTCTGTCATGAGGTCGAGCCAATCAGAAATACATTTTAAGATTCGTTCCTTCAGATCACACAATTCTTCAAATACATCTTCGATGTACTGTGCACTTTCTTCATCGCATTTTTCGGAAGCAGATTCAATATGATCAAAAAAATTTGCATCGATTCCAAAATATGATGGTGGACTTCCTCGCATATCTTCAGGAAGAAAAGCTTTCATCGTGGCAATCATGTAAGACTTCAGTAACTTTGAGACGACATTTGCTTCATCAGCAGTTTTTGACATAAAGAAATCGAAGTTTTCGTCTATGGTTCTTTTTCTCGATTTCTCTATGATTTCCATTTCTTCGTGTAATGTGCCAAGTTGACGCTCTAAACCATCAATTTTTTCATTGAACTTTTCTCTTACTTGAGACATACCATGATTCATATCGTTTATTCTTTTTCGGAGAGTGGTGGTTTCTTTGTCAGATAGATTGCCGGAAATAGCGGATCGTGTCATCGTATCTATCATGTTCTTTATGCCGATTTCGCGGGCACTTAATGCAATCTTGAGTTTGTTGATTTCTGATTGTAATTCGTCTATTTCTATCCTTTTTGAATTCAACTGACGATGAAAGTCTTTGACTTTGGCATTACATATCAATTCTGCCTTCTGCTTTTCACTTATCTGATAACACTGCTCCAATCCATCGTTCATATGATCCATAAATTGACAGCAAAAGTCGAGGCAACATGATTGCCTGTATACATCGCTACTCAAAGACGTGTTCTCATAAGAAACATTACAGATGCTTGCTACAGTCACTTCTAATATTTTGGACTTTTCCGCTATGAAATCAGAAGCAAAGATAGACGCTTTTGTGTTATCGCTCAGTTGCATTGAAAAACAACTGGAAAACTGTTGCTCAATGGAACCGATGAGATCGTCATGTCGCTCTTTATACCAAAACGTGCGAAATATAAATTCCTTGTCCGACAAGAATGCTGTCAGAAAATCAGCGACTGACGGGAAATGGATTTGCAGCAGTTTCGATTGATCAGCTGAAGTGCTTCTCATATATCGACTGATCATTAAGCCAGCCTGTTTAATTTGATTCACACGATTACACAGATTTCCAACAGTTGCAGGAAACTCGCGACTCGATAGCAATAAAAAACTGCTCATGCGAGTTAATGACCAGTGTGTACTGTTGGTCATTAACATGAGATTGTCTGATCTTCTTAGAATCAAGTTGTGTAGCAAATGACTTAAGTCTATTTCCATATCCTTTCTCGCTCTATCATCTTCTCTCAATCTAATTTGTATTCTGCTGATAACAGACAAACTTTCCGGATCATCTAGTAGTTGCAATAGACTTGGAATTGTTTTTTTCAAATAATCGAAGTTATCAGCAGATTTAGAGTGACTAATAGCATTTAATATAATATCAATGCATTGGCAAATCTTGTTTCCCCGTAGAATTGCTTGTATTGTCATATTAAAGTTGTCCACGTCATTCAATTTCCAAGAAACATGGCATAAGCTGTTTAGAATAGCAGCACATGATTCCTTTTGTTCTTTTTCTGACAGAATGTTTTCCTTTTCAATGTTTGAGCTTTCTAGCTCTGCTTCATTTACGACTTCTGCGACTTTTTGTTGCCCCATATCAAGCAGATTCATGATAGAAACATCCTGCATGTCTTCTTCAACTTCTTTTATTTCAGAAAAATAAGCCTGGAGTAGCTCCTTTGATATATTTTCCAACTTTCGGAGATAGTCTGTCGTTAAAGTAGTTGCATCGATCTCTTTGATGTCTGAAATTATTTTGGCAGCCTCATGCGCAACATTATCGATGCCGCTTTTCATAGATTTCTCGCGAATATTCGAAAATTTCTGAAGCATAGCATCTTTCTTTTCGATTGATTTCCGAACGTGTGACAATGCTTGTTTACTTAAACAAAGTTCATCTTCCTCCACACTACCGGTTCCTTGAAGACGATTGTGATTGTTAATAAACGCTTGGTGGATTGCCTTTGCATCGAATTTTACTTCACTTTCAACACTCCGCCACTCCACTGACGGTAATCTCTCAAGAATGAATGCTTCAATCCTGTCGTTCAACTTTTGGAGGACTTTGATCAATTCTGTGCTTGACCCACGAATGCATCGTCCATCACGATTTACAAAAGGCAAAATTGAATGGAAATTGCTCTGAACTAAATGAGACGCATCAATTGATGCCACTAAAAATTGGTTTATTTCTAGACTCATGCAGTACATTGGTAAACGATTCAACTGCACATGGCACTGATTAAGAAGTCGAGATAAAGTATGAAATTGACGGATTGCTGGATCAGTCAGTTCGTCTTTTAAATCATCCGTAACTTGCAATGCCTTCAGTTTTTCAGCATTTGTTTCAAGGATCAAAAGTAGCTTTGATTTACCAGCTAATCCATCAGGAATAATTGCAGATCTTAACCTCGAAAATTCTTTTTCAATTCGCACTCGTTCTCTCACTAGATTCGCTTTGTCCAAATAACGAATGACATGACAGAGTGTAAAGAATTTCACATCGCCCAATTCCAACTTATCGACTTCAGAAAATAAGTTTTCAAAACTTTCTGTGGTCTTTTCGAAGCTAAAATTTGTAGCTGCTCGCCGCTTGGGTATCACTTTGGATATGACAGACAATGCAGCCGCTTGCAAAGCTTCGACATCCTCTTCAAATAATTCGATTGACTTCTCCTCAAGCGAGTCCTTGTCCGACCAACCAAGTTCCTTGATAATCAGACTAGTGTAAATGAGACTTGTCTGGCGAGGTGGAGGCGTGAACATCAAGTTGACTTCAAGATTTTTAATATTGATAATAAACTGATGTTTTTCAGAGAGAACATGAAAGAACTCTACCACTTTACCTACGATGGCTGATTCTTCGACTGAAAATATGTCGACTTTCAAGACCTTGTCATATGGTCGGCGCTCATGGACACGTAATATAGATCCATTGGTATATGAGAATGCTACTAAAATTCTAAGATCCATGTCAAGTTGCAATACTTCCTTTAAATCATTGACTGATTCTATTGACTCAAGAAGGTGAAACTTAATGGGAATATCATGTCTGCGAAACTCTTTCATAGTAACATCGAACAAAGCCACCGAGCCTATTATCGCATCCTTCAAGACATCTTCAGAACCTTCTTCTACTAAGACGTTCCTAACCAACTGCAGACCATCAATGCCAAGATTGAAAGCTTTAAGCCTGTCACTGATAAAGTCTCGGCGTGAATGGTTATTTACCTTCTTAAGCATTTCATGCAATTTTCGATAATCAGTGCATTTTACAAGTGCGGCAAATCCATCAATGCACTCTGCTACTGATTTTTTCAATTTTACAGCCACGTTTCTGAATACGCGCATCGGTACAACAGCATCTTCATCAGAAGTATTTTTTATCAAATCTTCCGCTCTTGAGATTACCATGTCAATTGATGGAGATTCTTCCAGTACATCGACTAGCTTCAGATGGCGACTCGTCTTTTGAACATCACGCACTGTATCTTTTAAACTGATGAACTCGTTGGTTACAGCGAGTAAATTCTTGCTGAAGGTATTAAGAACAAATAGCATGTTTAACTTCAGCAATGTTAACAAGGAGACTTCTTTAACTGAGCTCTGTTCTAAAAATGCTTCTGGTGTTTCACAGATAAACAAGAATTTCTTCGACATCAGTTCTATCCATGATAGGCAGTAGATGATATCATGATCAGTCTTAAAGTCGGGAAAAGCATCCAAGAGAACAGATATAGCGTGCTCCCTTTGTTCCTCGCCATTTATAATAGGGCGGCGCAAAGCCCGCTCAAAACAACTCGTTGCGAAACTCATATTTTGTATCGATGTCTCGTCTTTTTTTCCAGAATCAGACAGTGCGTCAATTTCCTCGAGAGCTTTCTGCATAACGTTAGCGTGCTGATTGACAGCTATGTTTTTTAGATGGCATGCGAATGCGTCAATAACAGTAAAATGATGCATGATATTGTCCAGATTTCGCAATCGTTTAATATTTTCACTTTTTAATTGAAGATCGCACAACCTCCGAATGCAATTTTTCAAAGCAGTAAAGTCGGAGTTTACAGAGATCAACGAATTCAACGATCTTAGACGAATTTCTGCGTCGTAAAAAGAAGTCTGAAAGAGATAGCACCGAAGGCTGCTGATAACATCATTTAAAGATTCTTCAATAATAGGCAGCATGAGTACGTCACAGTCGTCGTAGCAATCTTCAAATAGCTTAGTATCCTTCATTCCATCAAGTATTGAGTTGACAAATGTTTCATTACTTTCTGAATTCTTCCAAGTTTCGAAGGTCACTATTGTGTCATTGGTGAACCGCATCAGTGTCTTCTGTAAAACTTCAACTGTTTCCATCATCATGTCATACACGCGTTCAGATTCGAAATCGAATTTTGGGAGCGCCCGTAATTGCGTGAGGTTGTAAAACAGAACATAAGAAAAATACCGACCACTTTGTCTGATCACGTCTTGCTCATTGACAATGCTTGCTCGCTGACTTGTAGAATTAACAGAGCCGGAGAAAGCTGATTTTCCAATTGGAACAGAGTCTCTCTGTTTTTCCAATAGTTCCGAATAGATTTTAATGACTTCATCTTTGTCGTTTTCCAGAGGCAATGGATCGCAATAGCATCGTCGAATAGCTACACTCAAAGCTTGAATAGCCGTCATTTTTTTTTTCCTGCTCAACACAATAAGTCAAAATATTAGCAGCATTTTTCAGAGTTCTGTAAGTAGGTAAATACCCTTTAACCACCATCATCTTCTTTGCAATGATTTGCTTTTTTATAACCATGTGCAGAGCTAGCAAAATATTCACAAGTTGATCGCAGTGAATGATTTTGTTCAATTGACGCATTAATAGCGGTCGTGCTTGACATTTAGTAGCGAATTCGCTGTTGCTGCAGCTGAAATCAGTGTCGCTTTCCTCTTTGACCCAATCCAAAGCATTCAAGTGGATATCGATGCATCTGTTTCTAAAAGCACTGCTTAGAACACTATTTCGATTTCTCTCCGTATTATGAGTAACAAATAATCTAAAATCAGGATGGATACCACTGGTTCTTGTTAGCACTTCGCAGCTTCCGCTCTCTGTTAATGTCAACTGAGGTTCGGCCTCGGCTAACGGATTCAAGCGTTCAAGAACATCGCCAGGTGCTTGACCGATGTTATCCAGAATTACCCAATGTCCTTCTCGAATAGCTTCTAAGAGGGGTCCATCTATGTAAGTGAAACTGAAGTCCGAATTTTCATCTGTATTTGCCAGTAAATCTTGAAGAATATCAGAGTCGAGTATCAACTGTTGATTTTTTTTTTGAAATGTGGAAGACTCATCATCATCAGACTCCTTCAAAAGGATATGTAAGCTATTTGCTCCAATTTTGAGTTGTTGAATATTGACACTACTACAGTCCTTCTGGTATATCTCAGCGTTCTCATGGATGTGTTTTACCATACGGTCAACTACGCTGAAGCTTTTAGCAAAATGTAGACAAACATGTACATATTCCGACATGATGCTGTTTATCTTCAGCCAAATTTTTCGTTTTACTATATTGTCATTAGAAACCGTCCATGAGCCAAGAAGATCGCTAGTTGTTGTATCTTTATTCATCTGGAAAACAGTAAGTTTCCGTTGAGCTAAGCGGGCAAGTTCTAAAACTAGCGATGTTTTCCCTGATGAATTTCCACCTTGCAATAGAATAGTCAACCGCGTTCGAGTTGCAGCAGCCAATCCAACAAGCCTCTTCAACATCTCGTCAGTATGAAAGAAAGGTAGTGAATCTGTTGATCGATGACATCCTTTTTTTAGATAGATGAACCCAATACGAACAAACTCGCTCAATTCTTCTTCACAATCATTTGATCTGCTGAATTCAGTATGTTGATGAGGAAAATGCTTATCAATGAGCTCTCTAACCTTTTCCTTGTCGATGTCATGGAAGAAACGATCGGTATATATCAAATCCAGAAGTGTTCGAATACCTTCAATTTCGACACCTGACAACTTACTGTTGTCACCTTTATTTTCACACGATAGTCGGTGAAATTCTGAGTTCGCTTCTGCAGCACGTATGAATTTAACAATATCTCTTAAGTTGAAGTGTGGATGATTTAAACGTTTGCCGATATGTCCTGCGTCAACTTCATGAGAAACCTCGCAATGAAAGCAAAGCAGTTTTGATGCAATTTCTGGTCGCGGGATCCATGATCGCGCTTGTTCTGCAGCTTCCCATCGCGTTCGCGGTATTATCAGATGTAAGCCAATCTCCATAAGTTCTTTAGGAGAGAACTCCGTCAAATTTATAACAACGAATTGGTTGAGAACCAAATCAGGAAGCTTCGTTCTCCCTCCCCACTACTTTCGGGATTCTGCGTGGCAAAAGAGAAACATTGCGAATTTCCACAAATTCATTTGTAGCATTGATGAATAGCCGCTTTTGTCTGGTTAAGACAGGTATCAGTTTCTCAAGAAGCGTTGGCTGCGCTAGATTCAATTCATCCAATAAAATCCATGTGTGTTGTGTACTTTCCAGGGCCTTCAGGAAATCTGCCTTAATAAATTCAAATCGACGTTTTCCATCGACTACTCTGGGAATAAAGCTACGAAGAGATCTTCGTAGGAAGTATTGGCACTGAAGTTAATTCGAAGAAATTGATAACCAAGTGCACAAGAAAGACCTTCTATAAGCTTTGTTTTTCCAACTCCAGGTGGACCATTGAGCAACAAATTCATTTCACATTGAACTGTGGCAAACACACGGGAGATATTTTTGAATGTCGTTGGAGAAACATAGAAATTTTTGATAGGTCGTATCTTTGTTTCACCAGGAGCTAGATTGCATTTCAATGATGTTCCAGTAAGACGGGCACATATTCCACCATTGCTTTGTTCGACCGTCAACACGTCATCCTGCACTTGCATTCCCTCAACGAAGTTCTGAATATGCTCGTAATTGACATTCAAGATTTTCAAGACAGTTCTGACTGTCGCTGATTCCATCTGCTGTCTTAATTCCCGCTTCTCACTGAATTTGATATGATCAATCCAGAGAAATAAAATTGCTATCGCTAAATAATCCAGTACTATGCACTCGCTCGAAGAAGTCGAATCACTGCACTGTAAGTGCTTTTTTACAAATTGACTCAAATCAACTATTTCTCTAGATGAGATGGTCATAAATTGGCTGAAGTGCTCAATAAGATTTGAAACTTTTGCTCGTACAGAGTTAAGAACCTCATCAGATTGAGATATGAAAGGTCGAAATAAAATAATCAGCTCTTCATTGGAGTATGGATCAACTACAACTTCCGTCATGCGAGATCGAATAGCTGGACTTAGATTGATTTTGTTTCTTCTTCCCTTCACGACCGTATGAGCAGTTGCGAATATTTGCATTCGTTTAGAAATGTTGATCATCGTAGTAGCATCTCTGGGTTTCGAATCATTGTCAATGAATTCATCACTTAGAGTTAAGTCTTCAAAAATAGAAAATGATGGTTGTGTTTCTATCAAACTATTTATACGCTCGGTAACAGCCTGGGAAGGCAAATTTATGTTTTCAAAATTAAGAATTCCATTTTCTTTGACAGCTTTCGTACACGGTCCATCTTGAAAAATAAATATCATGTCTGTCGTATTATCTTCAATTGATTTTCTGAATCGACGGAACACCCACTTGAATTTCCTTGAAGCAATGGACAATGGAATATGATAATCTTCTTCGCTTATTTCTATGTTTTTCACCAAATCCAAAAACTGCTGCATCACTCCAACAAGAGAATCGAACACACTGAATGAGATCGTGTCTATCTTATCATCTACTGGACATATTTCGTGTGAATCACTAATCTTCTGCAGTTCGTCATCGAACTTAGATAAAAACGGATCTATGATATTTCCTGCCATTTCATCCTCCTCATCAACAATGACATCAAGTGATTCTCTGCTGCTTAAAGCATCGCCTTTCCTGTCTATGTCTGAGGCAGGTGCAAGGGATTCTTCTTTGACAAATTCATTTTCAGAATCAGAATCCATTATTGCCTCAAAACAATTAGCATCAGATGAGAATTTGTATTCCAAATCACTCTCTTCCGAGTCCAAGTCAGAATTCGAATCCTTTCTTTTCATCCACGATTCACAGCTGCTATCAGAGCGGTCCGATCTAAGTGTGGTAAATGTAGGCGGTTCTTCAATTTCATCTAACTTCTCAAACATTGACAAAACATTGGTATCACGACTACTCTCGTTGTCATTCGAAGCTTCATTTGTTAAGTTTTCATGTGGTGGCAAAAAATCAATCTCATACCCTTTCTGTCTGCCGCACATGGAAAATGCAACAAATTTATTGATTTCAGCTTGAACAAGTTCCACAGCTATCTTCACATCTTTTTCGATGTATATTTCAATTTGACTGCCCAATTCCGTTGTTTTACTGATTTTCTTACCTACAGATGACGCTTCCATCAGAAAATAAGCCGATAATGAACCCATAAGATTGGCGGCTTCTACAACAGTATATGGACGTAAACGTCCAACCAGATCGGCGGTGTCTGTGCTGCTGTCACATAAAACAGTAACCAAATCTGTCTCTCTTTGTTTCAAGCGACACCATGTATTGACAAGATGCGACTTGAAGCAAGTTGGGCCAGTGAGAAGAATCGGCTCGCCACAAGTAGCTGCAACACAAATATTCCACAGATGCTCAAGAAAGACTGGTGGAGAATGTTCTATCATCAACCAAATATCCTTTTCCGGAACGCTGTTAAAAAATGGTGGCAACTTTTGTTCGGGATGATTAGAATCAATTAACTGTTTGGTATTAGAATTGACTACAATGCGAGGTCGTAGTTGTTTGATATCAGCATTCATCAAGGTAGGACAGTCAGAAAAACATTCTCGAAAAATCGATAATAACGCTTCTATTTTGTCATGCTCAATTCGTGGCCGGAGCATAAGGAATCCTATCATTTCCCACTCCATTTTCTTGGAAATATACTGACTTTCTCCGTATCCACTTGAGAATTTCTCGCATTGTAACTTTGATGTTATCGCCTAATAGGTTTTCTCGATTGATTAAAGTGTATGTTCTCGCCATTTGCGAAGCGCGGTTTATCAAATCTTCCTTCAGTATTGAGTTATCGTTCAATTCAGGATAACTTCGCTTCTGAATTATGAATTCAAGTTCGGAAGCGGTAAATTCCTTAAAGAATACCTCGGTGAATCGAGACCGCAAAGTAAGCGGCAGTTCTTTGCGGCCGACATAACGCAACCCATTTTGTGTCGCAAAGAAATGAAAATTCTTGTTGGGCATGAATAACTTCGTTGTTGCTGGGAATTCTTTAGCGATCTCTGACCTTCAAGCAAGGGATAAGAGCATATTTAAAATCGCAGGTTCAGCTAAGTCGACGATTCGTCAGCCAGAAAATACTTGCCTTCCTTCATAGCCCGCACAAGTGGTCCGGGCGAAAACTCACCATTTGGCATTATTGAGCCCAAATAATCATTCACAGATGTGCTTTCCGTATTGTTAACCACGCTCAATATTTATTCCCTGACATTTGGCTAAATGTACAATCATACGAGTTTTACCTGTGGCCGCAGGACCCTCTAACAAAACTGGAAACTTGCATACAATGGCAGTCGAGACCATTTCAGCGTTTTCGTACAATGATGGTGTTCCATTTTTATATAGAATATACTGTTCGTTTCGTCTACAAAGCGTCTTATATACTCATAGAAAGTCACGCATTCCCCCCACCCACCGCCGTCGAAAAAAAAAAAAAAAAATTTGATTCCACTTAGTCTCGACATCGGTTCCATTTCCAAATTTACATCTGTATGTGTCCAGAAGGCTCAAATTCATGATTCCTCCGTTTGAAGAAAGAATTGTTTGAAGAAAAGAAAGAACTGCAGTACAGTCAGACATTGCCAGACAGATTATTGGTATAGTTAGTTTGCTCCTGAAAGAAGTGTCTGAATATGTACCATCAATTATTCGGAAAAAAAGAAAGGATTTTTGTTCGCCGAGGAGACAGGAGATGTCAACAGAGAGACAGCTTCTTTACAACGCTCAACTCGCGAACGTCCCATGAAAGTGGAGAGGAGGGAAGAGAAGTGGAGAGGACGACGTTCTCGTACTTCTTCGTTACTTGCTTTAAAGGAGGAAGAAGAATCGCCAACCAGACTTCGGAAAAAGTAACATACAGTGAGCTACTTTTCATCATCGGAATCTTCGAGAGGATCATTCATGTGAATAATTGCAAATCGATTGTATAAAGCAGGGCTCAATTCTGAATTCAGTGGACATATTTGCGCCAGTTAGTTTGGCGCGTTCCACATTAGCACGCTTTGGAGGTGGAGTCATTGTAGCAATGATTCTAAAGTTGGCGGAGGATGAGCAGGGGTTCCACTATTTGAGGTGCCTCTTTACTTTGGCATTTTCAGTTATTGTCCATTTAGCTGGTACCTCCAGCACTGAATTGAGGCGCTCTAACACTGTGCTCTGATCTTCTGACAGATTTCGATAACCAACCACAATCCTTCCTTCATAGCCTTAGTACTAACGCATCCATCTATCCAATCGACACCCCTGCCTATTAGGAATAGCGGACAACCGACAAGAGCTTCTGGCTCCGTTTTTGCTGGGGTTATGTTGGTAGGTGCAGAAACAGTCGTTTTTGCAAAATATTCCCCAAAGTTTTAACTGCAACGTCACGGATTTTCACAGCCAGTCCAGTCGGTCCAGTCAACAATACAGGTTGTCTTAAATGATACAGCTTTCATCATTAGTTCCATTGATGTGACTTCTTCATATTACATAATTCTCGGATACTGCTACAATGTTGGTTTTTAAAGTACCTGGTATTATTGACGCTCAGGTGACACCAGACTGTCTAGCAATATGAAGGAAATTTGTCAGATAACTGTTTCAAAAAGATTGGAATTCAATGATATTTTTTCAATTGCATATTTTGGTGCCCGTGAAATACCCAAGCAAATTGTTAAACATCTGTGATAATAAGATCTTCCTTCGCAAGATATCATTTTTGAAGATGAGATGTGAAATGATTATAAGAAGACCATCCAAAGAAGTCAGGTCCACATTCGGCATAGATCATGGAAACATCTTCGAAGCCAAAAGTTTACATCACATATGAATAACATTGATCTAAACAATTACGGGGACAATAGCATCATTTGTTAGCAAACTTTATGGAGCTATATCTACAGACGATCGATTTCTAGCGAACCAGTCCATATGACTTCAACTATTTTAAACCCCTCCACTTCAAACGTATTTTTCCTTCTCACTTCGGTGAATGCTTGATAGAGCTACTGTTGCATCGCCGCGGGACATGGAATTCTATCAGTTCGTCGCAGAAACATCGACTTACTGCGAGCTATTAAAGCAAGATTGTCACATTAAAGGTTTTCACATCTAACACGAGCGTGAAATTTAATCTAGAGAGCGCCTATCGGTACGGAATGGAGACGAAAACGACTCCGACCCCGTAAACCAGTCCACAGGCTCCTCGAGCAACGAATGGCTACATCTACAGACTAAAGTCTCTGCCCAGAGCGATTTTTGTGAGATCCAGTAAATGGCGTTAGATCCTGCTAGTCCAAACGTAAAGCGATTCGAGCGAAGTTTGGTTATGTTTCGACATAAGCCATCACACTATTTCCACGGAAATCTCATGCAATTTTGGTATTCGTACTCGGTAATATTCTGAAATGCGCACATTTCCGCATTATGCGTTTTTAGCATGCATTCGCAGGCAAAAACTTTGTCTCGTATTCCCTTGTCATTCTATAAGGTCCCCGAACAACCTGCTTAAGTTCAGCTGTTTTGAGGGTGTTTTCACTCACATGCGTGGGAGGGGGCTCAGATATACGCGTGATACATAGTTGATGACTTGTATCGAGTCACGTTAGCTTTGCACCCATGTACATTACTTCCAATACAAGGATTTTGAGTACAAAATAGTCTAGAAGTAAGGAGTGATCGATCGTACTGTACTAGGAAGTACTAGTCAGCAGTGACCAAATAATGGATTAGTGGCGCATCTAATGGAGCTCCCGAGTCAGTGGTCTGCGTCTCCCCCCCCCCTCAATAGCATCGTCGACGAGTGTCCGTGGGTCAGGCCGCCGTGGAGCTTCAGTGTCTGAGTCCCCCCCCCCTCTGGAACGACAGAGGTTGTGGTGTGCCGCCGGGTGGGTCCACGTTCACGAACCAGGGTTTCGCAGACGTCCCCGCCACCCCTCTGCAACTACAGAGTGTGAGACTCGGTGCGTGGGGTCGCGACGCCGTGTGGACGTGGGCGACCCGTCATAGGTTGACGTGGGCGACCGCCGGGATAAGTCATGAGACTATTAGTTCGGATGTGATGTTTTTGTGTGTGTATCGCCACAACGAACACATCGGATGAGACAACGGAGAGCCATAAGATTCACGGAATCAACGTGAAATTTTGGTGTATAGAATGATGTTCTCTCCATGCGAAATCGGAGAGAAAAAATTTTCGGAGCGGACGTTTTTATTTTTTTTTTCCAATTAGTAGTTAGCCCACCTCACGTCTTTCACCATATTTTTCTACCGCCACTTTTTTACTCTTACTACACTTATGTATTTTTCGATGTTGGTTCATATCTGATCCTCTTTCCAAATAGCTTTAAATTAGAAAAGTCATACAAGCCACATTCGCCGCTAGAGTAAAAAAAATCCCACTCTGGACAGCTTGCTTTCGATTTGTGTAGGGCTTCTAGTGGACGGATTTTGTCGTGCAATAGCTCGTTTGAAAGCTAAGAGTGAGACAAATTCAGTGAAAGAAACGGCTTGTTCATATCTGTCTTCGTTCCAAAGTTAGAGCGGTTACAAGATTTTAGGTCGGAGCTCGCTCACCTGAAAAAATCCTAAGTGTCAGAGTGGCTTTGTATGGGTAAAATTTTGAAAATTTTCCAAAGTGTGGAATTTCGACCTGGGACCGTCACCAAAACATTTTTCATCAAATTTCACTGACCTCCCCCCCCGACCGCAATCTTCTCACTTTGGTTCTAGTGAACGGATTTTGT
>CAJQUW010011907.1:5000-26474 GCA_907163375.1 Prostheceraeus crozeri | reverse complement strand
TTATAGTCAGTAGATGACGCAAGTCAGACAAAATGACGCCAAGTTGGACATTTTGACGCAGTCAGACTTTTTGACGCAAATGGACTTTGTTCCGCACGCTCGCATCTCACCAAATTTGGTGTACAGGTAAATTTTGCTGAGATGTATTCAATACATGCTTTCAATACTTTCCGCCGGTTTTCGGTTTCGGAGACTCCAGATTTTCGTTCTTACTGACGCAAGTCATACTTTTTGACTCACGACGGTATTCTGACACGTTGGACTATTAGACGCAAGTCAGACGCTTTGACGCATATTGAATATTTGACTCACGATTGCATAATAAGTTGGAGGGGAGAATCATGCATTCATAATCGCGATCAACCATCACAGAGTAAGTTACAGAACGTCTCTACCTCTTCATATAGTTTAGGCTTGCATGCAAATATGGCCTGGTAGAATCAGAGGGACTGGTTGACGAGGTCCCCTTAGAATATATTATTCAAGATAGTCAATAAATAGGCTACCATAATCTAATTGAAGTGGGTAAATTTTAAGGTGCCGAATTCCATGACTATATAGTAGGGTGACCGCCTGTCTTGCATAAATGCATCATATTAAATCGAGAAATTAATTTTTTCCAATATATGTTAGACACTGATGATAGAGCACTAGCCCTTTCAGCACGAAATCATTAAGATACCTGTCCTAGTGACACGCACAGTGTGTCATGCAATAATTATTCAACGTAACAAAATTTGAAAATTAATCATTGTTCGATGTTACGATGACACACGATGCGTGTCGTTACTATCATTGTCCACTGTTACGGTGACACGCCAGAGGTGTCAAATAGGTATATTTTCTATATTTTATTTGTCCATTTTATGTGATTTCGAGGTGTTATTGCAACAGATAATAGCATTAGATCTTGTCATGATGCACATGTTTTCTCCGGAAGAAAAGACGGAGAAAACTGCTGCAAGGAATGCAAATAGGTGTTCTCAAAATCTTTGGGTGTTTTAGAGTTGACTTGACTAATAAGTACAGTACTATGCGATGATAACACCGTAAACAGTTTTCCTTAATTTCTCATTTCACACAGTAATAATTCTCATTACGACCACAGTAAATAATTCTACACATTTTTGCTAATCTTTTTAAAACAACACAATCTATTTCGAGCTTGTATTATACACATTATGGGAACCAAACATATAAGACATATAGGCTTATATGCTTGGTTCCAATTTCCCAATCGAGTGTGCCATGAAAGCTTTTTGAATAAGACTGAATAAGATATACCTCTTATGTTTTCCTAGAAATTGTGCAATTAAAAAAGAACCGATTACCAATTACCAATTACCGATCATATAAATTTATAAATATTTTTCGAGCGTATAATTTTTTATGTTTATTGCAATGTATTTGCACATCTTTTATTTACAGTCCACTCAATATTAATCACTCATTTTTCATTTCAATTTTATATTTACTCTTTTAATGTTACTTTACTTTTAATTACTTCTGCTTTTGCACCTCGAATGTAACGGAAAATCAAAAGCCATTTACTGCTATTACTACAAAATATATTCAACGCAATAAACCCATAATACGTTTCGAAAAGTTTCAGGTTTACTCATGATATTTTGAAAAACAAGGAGCAGCACATAGACCAGGTTGTCCAGGGCAATCAGCACATCGGAAGACAGTTTCTTTCCGCTTTCCGGCTGTAGCAAACACGGCATCTCTTGTGAGGTCGAGGTTCTCCTTCCCTTGCTGGTATGCGTTCAAGTTTATGTTGTGGATTCCGTTCCTCCAAGCATCGATTGTTTGTTGATCGTGGTACCAGGCGAGGTCTTCCGACAGGATTTCGTCCAATACCTGTTTGTAAGACCAAACGATTGACAGATTTCATGCAGTAATCTAGGTAGTTCATTTTACCATCATTCTTCCTGTAGAGAATCCATGAATTGTAATGCATGATTTGAATTAAGTGCAAGCAGTACTTTACAAACCATGTATAATTTTTCCGATTGATATCGTAATGATGAAGTGCGGCATCCAACCGGTCGACACCCGCCCATATGGGCATTGTAATTCAATACAGATCGTGACTTCTTCACCGTTTCGTGGTGTCCACCTTTGACTATGCGGCTGACCTCAACATCTTCAGCAGCAGCAAACGTATCCATCAAGTAAACCGTCTTCTTTCCAGACGACTTTTGATCCACAAGTTTTACGCAAAGAACTTCGCCGTTGCGGGAATAAGCTTGAGACTTAACAGGCAGATTTAAGTGCTTTAAATCATTCGGAACGCCCCGGTTCGCTTTTACAGTTCCAGTCATAAATGTACCATTGCGAAACAGATATCGGGCTAATCTACAGGAAGTATAAAAGTTATCAAGATAAACGTGGTAACCTTGATTAAACAGGTCGTGTGATAATTGTATCACAATTCGTTCCGTAACTGATAATGTTTCAGCACCACGATGAGACAATCCGACTGCCCGATTTTCAGTACTCAGACCATGAAGCATCATCTTCCAAACGTAACCCGACTCGGATTCTGCCAATACATACGACTTTATTCCATACCTCCTACGCTTGCTTGGGATATATTGTCCTTAAACGTCCTTTGAACAGCATGAGTGTCTCATCTATAGAAATCTGACGGTTTGGTAGGTATGTATTTTGGCATATATTATTAACTTTTTCCAGAAATGGTCGTACTTTTGCTAAATAATCATTTTCCAAATTTTCTGGGTCTGCAAAGCGAATATAGTTCAAAATTAACTGAAATCTGTCACGGGATAGAGATTCAGGTGACGAGAATATCTCTTGACGAAATTCGAATCCAAATCGCCACTCCAGTATGATGCAAGCGTAGGCTTCTTGTTCAAAGCCATTAAAAATTGCAATCCAATAAACTTTCTGATTTCATTGACTGTAACTTGTCTGCTGTTTTGTAATTTCTGGCTTTCAGGATTATCAACTAATTCTTGCCAAAGTCTGTTGTTTGTGTAGTCGCATATATCTTGCATTAAGTCGTCAGTGAAAAAGTGATTTAAGAAAAACATATCATCTTCTAATTCATTTGGAATCTCTAAGCGTGGATGTAGTCCTGTAGTTCCAGTAAATTCTGGTCCACGTCTGACGGAATCAGTACCACTTTGGACAGTTCGCCATTCACCAGTGCTGCCACCTGCATCTTCGTCAGAGCTGCTACTTGAGTCGTTATCTCGCAAGTCATTATCTTGTATTTCATCTTCAATCTCACTGCCTGAACTGCCATCTTCGTTTGTATCAAATCCCATCAAATTCAACGCATCTGTCATGGCAGAACGCCGGGGATACCGCCGACCACTTTGCGTGCTCATTATGATATGAATGCGCAATTCGAACAGCAACAACTATCAACAAATTCTGTCGGTGTGAATGATATTCAAAGATCTGTTCAATAAACGAAATCTTACGTAATAATTCGGTGAACCTGTCCTTTGAGAGTGATCATAATTCAGAAACATTCACCGATGGTTTTATGACAGGCTCTGCGTGTCACGGTATAATCGTACTATTGCATTGATTCTAATTCCGTTAATTTGTTAATAGATACATGACACGTACAGCGTGTCGTCCGTACTGAAAGGGCTAGACAGATTTGGCAAATAACTCTCAGCAATCTTTACTCGTCACTTAGCGACATGCAGAAATTTTGCACAAATGCAGTAAAAACAGAAAATGAAAACTGCGTCAACATGCTCAGGGCAAGTTGCCATACAAATCCTAGAATTATTCATCTTGATCAAATGGTCACCTTACACAATAATGTAACCATAATTTGGCAGAAGTTCGCAAAGTATCAATATTCAATGGTCTACAAAATATAAAAATATTTGTATAGTTTCTGGGTGCAGAAAATAAACAAACGGGTAGTAAAACTGCCCTGTAAGTCTCATACGATTTCTTAAATGTTCTGTAGTCACAAGTGTGACATTTTAAGCTAGGCCTAATTCTCAGTGTCGACTCGTGCTTATTTGAGAGTGGCAATCGTGCCAATCTCCACTTATTTGTCACATTGAAAAAACGTTTCCTCAGGGAAAGAATTTTGCCACGTCACACTTGTGAATTTTGCACAATACCATTCCCATAGCAAAATCTCTACAGCTGAAATCAATACAAATCATGAAAATTGACAAACCTGCAATCTTAATTAAGAGCACACATGAGCCTCAAGCAGAAAACTGTGAAAATGACCCTTTAGTTTGAGATGATGAATTGATACGCATACAGTAATACGTGGGCAAAAAAGTAAAAAAATGCCGAACTACTCACTACGAAAAACATAGATTCTATCTGCAATTTACAAATAGTGCTATGATTTGAATATTAAGGCCTATACTTTAACAAAGCTAGGGGACATCTTTGTCAATTAAGGTGCTTTTATTCGATATTCTTCTCTACAAGGTCACTTTGTTCACAGCTTGCCCCGGTCCACCTTATCATTCCAATGCTTATGAAACAAAATTTCAACAATATCTAAATTGAAAGTCCATTTCCAGCCCCAAAGCAAAGTAGCTGCGCATGCTATAAAATAGTGTCATTTCTTTAATGGCGTTTACCACAATTCACGTTTTTGCAGTTGCTTCAATTACATCTAACTTTTGAAAGCCTGTATGGACATGTTTCGCCTGTTTGTTCATTGGAATTTAAATGCAACATAAAATTGGCAACATCCTACTGCTACGAATATAAGCCTTATGCATAGTGTTAAATAGGTACATGTATATTCGCATTTGCAGGAATGGACAAGAAAATAATTTCATACTATAATAGATTTCTACTACAAATTTATATTTTGCTTCAAATGAAAAACGGCTATATAGCAGTGAGCTGACAAAACACAGTAAAATCATCGTTAACACCAGCAAATAATCTATAAATTAATTCATCGATTTAAGTAATACAATTGGCCTGATGCGTATGTACACAAACTTGGTTGTAGAGAAATATGGACCGAAAGGAAGGATGCTTGTCAACAAGCAGTTAACTAGCGGCATAGGAACGAAGCAGCATTTTAGGTATGAGTTCTTGAAAAGGATCTTCTCCATTTCACATAGGATGCCGTGAAACAGATTTTGAAGCTGCATTTTGCTGTCGAAAGCATAGCGCAGATTTGTGTTTTGCCTACCTCTCAGAGTAGCACATAATTTGATTACAAATCCAAAAGCAGACACCAGGAGAATAATATTGAATACAAATGGTGCAATGCTTGAAATATATCTAGGACTGTGAAATTAGAGTTGCCGTAAATCGCAGATGTACATCATTTAACTTGAGACAAATGTGGATCTAGGATAACTGAACTTTATTTTCCTCACCGGTGCTATATTTTCTAAGAGAAAAAATAGCACTGCTTTCAAATGGCAAATATGCTTTAAATCAAATAGAGTGCTCTATTATCATACTCTAAGACAATAAAGCACTCAGACTTTCGGTCGAAGTTGAAAGTCGTTCGTATTGAAAGATACATCATTTTGTCATTTTGAGAAATGACTTGTCTCATATCATTGTTATAATAATGGATATGGCTTGCGGTTTGAATTTTAGCCTGAATGAGGGTATAGCCTATGCATGTACTTTTTCATGTACTACGGTATCATCAGCCCGTCTCTATTTCTTCTTTCATCTCTTAAAAAGGATTCGTTATTTACACCAAAGTATAATTTGTTAGGAGAATTTTTCCCATTGCTTCATAGTTATCAAAATTCATCTAGAAGGATAAAATCGACACTGCAGCGACTGGCTCATCAATTTCTCTGAGCATCAAAGTCGAAAGTCCTGATTAATAGACTGTGCTTGAGGGCATATCGGTGAGGGCATCTGAAGAATCCTTCTTCGGGATAGTGTGGTGCATCAAGTAGATTTGTATTTACATGTGTGTTAGCTGGGAATTCCGATTTGGGACAGTACCATAGTACCTGCAGTATTCTAGTTGAACGTAGTTGGCAGACTACATGTATAGGCCTACTTGCTTTTCATCTTATTCCATTTGTTTCCAGTCTTCATGGATTGTATTAGGCTTACATCCTTCGCTATAGCTTTGCTGATGATGCTTCCCATTTTCTGCCGTCCCAAATTAATGTCTCCCATTTTTGTTTGATCTCGCTCGTGCAGATTTCGAGAGATTTTTTAAAACCTAAAAGCCTAGAAAAATTTGCATTTTGGTTGGGGAGGCCTGAACTAATGACAACATTTTGATAACGTTGGAGAACTAATAATACTATTATCATTGTTCTATGATACTGTAATACTAATATAGAACTACAATAATAAAGTTCTATAAATAACTACCTACAATACTAATTATTGTTTTTGGAATTCACACTGTATTTGATGAATACGATTGTCGCAAACAGACGATTCTTCATGATGAACCAAAAGTACGTTTTGAGGTATCTTCTTAAAGAATTTATTGGCTATAAAATTGTAATAAAAACTATGTAGGCTTACAGGACCGACGTTTCGCGTATTCACGCTTCTTAAGGGGCAAAAAAGCTAAAAATAATCAACAGAAAGTCAATAGAGCGTCAGGGAGGACAAGCATAGTCATTTGCGCAGTGGGTTAAAGAATTCTACCCTTACAATAATTGGTCAAAATCTTTTGCAGAAGTTGCCAGAAACACAACGTTATAAGGATTTTTTGTTTTGCTTCATCTTCGAATTAACAATTTTATTATAGAAGAGTAGAAGTGCATGCCTCACGACAATTCTCTGAAGAAGGTTTACTTAAATGAAACTCGGAATCATTTCAACTACTGGACCCTATTATGTGAGCTTAAACATTCTTTTTGCCATTCCATTACGGCCGGGTGCTGTGTCATCGATTTCATTATTACTGAGTAAGTAGGGTTGTCCGCCGATATTTCACATGTCATTTTTCCATGAAAGTCGTCTATATATCTCCAATTCCAAATTAGACGGCCTTAATTGCATGATTAAGGCCGTCTGTTTTGCTATGTAATACCATTGAGGTAGGAGCATTTCACCATCCATCTTCTCGTTCCCATTGAAAATGGCATTGAGGAAATTCCTATGTTTCACAATTATGATTAGTAGATATCTCAAGCTTGACATGCTTTAATGTTCTGAGCTGCATGGGCTCTGTAGAAAATTATCATTGATTTCAGTCATTTGCAGATGAAAATCTTGGATTTTTGATGTCATAGATTTTTAGATCAGTAACACTGCATATACCTTTCAAATGATCAGCCTAAATCGTCTGGCGCTACGCGTCTTCAGTGCTACTTCCTTTCGAGTGACACAGAGCGGTCGAATACATGGATAGGCCTAATCCACTTCTATGGCCTGATCGCACGAGTTCAAAGATCACTAGTTGCACAGAAATAGTCAAACAGCCACAACGAGATTCTGCTAGGAACAATGCCGAAAATGAGACTTTCACAGAATGAAATAAGCCTACCACGAAGCTGCGCATCTGCCGAGTTCTATCCGGTTCCTTATCCTGTCAAACACGATCAAAGAAAAACAAATTTCGATGCAATAGGACGAAGACTTTTTATATGCAGTTTCTTCAGATCATTTTCTGTGCACGCAAATCTGTCTGTGAGGCTATTCACATTCAGATTTGGCAAGCCTCCTAATGTTGAAAAATACAAGTATTTTCAGTAATTTTTCATGTATACCTCAAAGTCGGTAGTTTTGAATCCTCATGGATGCGTTGCTGTATCCACTGGATTAAAAATTACGTTGCTTGAGGCTTGTCGGCATCTCTGTTATTTTTGTCCGATTTTTCTGTTACTGCATGAATTGCTTGAATGTTTTTAGTTGTGTGTACGTGTAAGTAGGTAGGTAAGATGAGAATCGTCATTCGGCTTTCAGTCAAAAACTGTGCCAGAAGCCAGTGGATCCACGGATTGTATAGATTGCAATTATCTGTCCGATCTGAGGATTAGTTGGTTTTTGGATTGTTCTCATCATTTGCGGATAGCTTCACGCATCGAGTGTATAACCAACGAATATCGAAATCAAATACTAGATGACAGCGTAGGGATAGCAAACTGATATTCAATAATGATATATAATTTTCTTTAAGCAGCATTTTTAAATTGAATCAAAAAAGTTGTCAGTTAGCCAAGCTGCTGTATTATTATCCAATCTTACAAATTTTCACCGATATGACGGCCTGTTCACGTGAAAAGGATTTTCATATTACATCTTACATAAAAATCAAAATATCAATGTCTGATAAGTTGAACATTCATCTTTGTTATTGAGGCTTGGTTTCATAGATTTTATTAATATGGCCTCTCTGAAACGTAGGTTAATGCTGTTTGTATCAAACGCTATGATTTTGACTGTAAACGGGAAAGCTATGTTAGGAGAGCAACTTAGGTGATGTTTGAGTACACTTGAGTCTTTGTTTGTGGCATGTTCTTTAATGCGTGTATGGAGTGAACGGACTGTACTCCAGATATAATTGCTTTTACACGTTTTGCATGCTATTTCATACACTACCATAGCTCTCAAGCAGATGTTGGTGTCAGCAATAACGCACTGATTCAATTTACACTTATGTTTGATGGAATGTGATTTTCTATTTACGAATGGCTTTGAGAAAATCACATTCCATCAAACATAAGTGTAAATTGAATCAGTGCGTTATTGCTGACACCAACATCTGCTTGAGAGCTATGGTAGTGTATGAAATAGCATGCAAAACGTGTAAAAGCAATTATATCTGGAGTACAGTCCGTTCACTCCATACACGCATTAAAGAACATGCCACAAACAAAGACTCAAGTGTACTCAAACATCACCTAAGTTGCTCTCCTAACATAGCTTTCCCGTTTACAATCAAAATCATAGCGTTTGATACAAACAGCATTAACCTACGTTTCAGAGAGGCCATATTAATAAAATCTATGAAACCAAGCCTCAATAACAAAGATGAATGTTCAACTTATCAGACATTGATATTTTGATTTTTATGTAAGATGTAATATGAAAATCCTTTTTACGTGAACAGGCCGTCATATCGGTGAAAATTTGTAAGATTGGATAATAATACAGCAGCTTGGCTAGCTGATAACTTTTTTGATTTAATAGCAAACTGACATCGAAGTCGCGATTGCTACATATCCATTGTTAACAAAGGGATGCCAGGCGGATAGCCAGAATGCACAGCCGATAGCACGGACATCCGTCAGAAACAACGAACCAGATATCGGTTGGATATCAAACATATCCGCTTATAAGATGCGGATCTCCTTGGGATAAAAATTTGTTATCCGCGGAGATAGACTGGATATCCAAGCGGCTCCTGGCGTAAAAATAATGGTGTGCATCCGTTCAGCCGTGAAGATCCGTGGATATCCGGAGAAACTATAAGATGCTGATCGGGTATCCGTTTGCTCGGAGAGGTGCGATTTAAAGAAGGCGACATGCAGTGCTTTAGCATCATCATTGTGCGCAACTTAGCTATGGTACAATGCAGACGAAAGTAGACAGCAATGTTTTCTCGTAATGATGATATCTGCACATGCATGTGACATATATTTTAGAAGTCTAATTATCGTATGTCTACATGTGTATTCATACCATTGCAGCCCACTGCGATTTCTTGTTTTCTTAGATTCTCTCATTTTCTAATCCCAGCATATAAAAATATCTTTAAGAACCTCAGAGCCCTATCGAATGCTTTGAGTGAATTTTGGTAGCCTATTTTGGCTTCAATTCATAAATAACAATATCAAGAAAATAACAAAAAATCATTGAAAACCATAGTATGAAAGGGAAGTGACATCTGCTGATATCCTTCTATTCTTGTTCTTTGTCCTAACAATAATCTAGGACAATAATCTAATACAATCTAATACCTAATCTAATCTAGGACAATAATCTAATATCTAGGACAAGAATAACAAATATGAACATTCATATTTGTTATTGTTGTCAAGTTTTTCCTCTAATTTTTGCTCACTTGGTGTGAGGCCTATAAATGATCTGCTGTTATATCCCTTTACAAAGATCTTATTGACAATAGGTCCATTGCTTTCGGATATTGTAACTTCCATACTGTGCTCCCTCCACTTCCTTGCTAAATTCACATTCCAAAAATTAGACCTAAACAATTTCTCAGTTTCAATTCCACAATTCCTTCCTTCAGTTTCATGCATTTTCAAGGAATGACTTGCCTACTTGACGATCCCGTGAATAAACCAAAGAATGTAGGCAAGGCCTACTATTCAGGCCATGTCGTTGCCCTCCTGATAAACAGAGTGTCAACTTTTCGGTCTCATTACTTGACATGAGATGGCAATTTTCTAATTAATCGATTCGAACATTCTGCAAATTATATTTTGATTACGATGAATGTTCCAGATGACAGAAAATTGCTCCTGCGATTAGCTCATTTATAGTGTGATGATCATTGAAACTTAATAAAGCAAATTATCTTGACAAATAATTCTAACAGTGGATAACATTGAATTGGAAGAAAGCATGATCGCCATATTTCTGTTGTGCAAAATTTACCATGAACCGCTGTCTGAACTAAGATTGTAAATCTTGGGCATCATTTGATATAGGCCTATTTGATTCCATGTTGACTTGTTCTTTTGAGATAATATTGTTGAGAGAACTTCTGACCGTATATTTAGATATTAATATACCGCATTGCATTATCGATCGTTTTTGAGTCAAATATACCAAATGCGTCAAATTGTTCGGACGCGTCAGGAAGTTTTCAGAATTTATTTCATGATTTTGAGTCAAATATACGAACTGCGTCAAAAAGTCTGACTTCAATTTTCATTCACTTCAGCTTGAGTCAAATATACTTATTGCGTCTAATATACCATTTGCGTCATAAAGGCCGACTTGCGTCACGTCACGTATCTGAAGTGACGAATTCAGTGCGCGTCTTACTCAAATCAGACGCGTAACTTTTACAGCCTCTATCGAATTTGGAGATCATTTAAGCAATGGGTCCTGTGCTAGCTGGTCGCAAGACTCTAGTAATAAATTGATCATGGCTCCCCTAGAGGTCTAAAGAAATGTACAAAAGGAATTGAATGCATGTACAAAATACAAGGAATTTTTATTTACGCAGTGTAGGCCTACATGTAATGTAGAAAAGTATGAAAGACGGTTTTAGAAAATTTGCAATTTTCGCACAATGGAAATAATAAAGGCCTCTTTTTACTCATACTACTGAAAATGAATCTAAAATTATTTACAAAAGTATAGACAACAATTATCAACCGAATGCACTGAATTCTGAAGAATTCCCATTCTTCGAACTAAACGCATGGGAAAACGATGATTTAATCTGTTTAACCATTGTTTTGGTCCATGGTTTTTGTAGTCATTGGTGACAATTCGGCACTTGGCCATGCGGACAACGTGATGGTAGCATAGCGCATGTGTTACATAGTTGCGCACTCAGTGTTACATAGTGTTTGATGCAGAGTGTTACAAAATTGTCCGAAATCGCCAGTTTTATCAAATGAAAACTTTTAAATCTGCATGATGAGTTAGAAAAAAGATTTGCATGGCAGAAGTATAAATGAATATCAATGTTTTCAGAAAAGTATCCTTGCAATGTACTCCATTATGAAGCTTACAAAATCCTGTCATGTTGGGATACGTTCAAATTGAATGTTGCATCGTCTCATTAAGCATAATTCTATCAGCAGACAAATACATGTTATATGTTACCGTTGTATTAGCACATTGATACCAGTAGGTTATCAGTCATTCTCGCATTATTACTGATAGCATGTGCTGAACGCACACATATAGGCTGTAAGTGAATTTCTGTAAATACAAATATGCATCAACTGTTACATATATTACCTACACAATGTTACATTATATTTCTTTTCACGGTAAGTTTTCGCGCTATCCACCATCATCAAGGGTGGACAATCTGTATCTGCATCCGCGCGGATGCGCATACGAAAATTTGATATTTTGCGGATGCGAATCGAAAATTTTGAACTTTGCGGATGAGCAAATTCAACAAGACTTCATGAACAAGTTGAACTATCCACGCTTTGTTTTCACACATTAAGGGGCTATCCATAAAGGACGTCCGCAGAAAATTGACTATTTTTGACCCCTCCTCCCCCCTCTGTCCGCAGGTGTCCGGATTTTCGGAACCCCCCTCTCCCCCCGGACGTCCGCATTTATAAGCCTTCTGTATTAGCTATGAAACTGAGTTACTATCACTTAGGTATTTAGTCTCGTTGCATCTTAGCCTTGTTTGCATCTTATTTTTCGTTTTGGTGCATAGACCTATATGTCTGTAACCTACATAATTTATTAGCTTATTTCTTGATAGACCAAGGAAGATATTAACCCATCGACGACATTGTCTCATTGCCCGGTCAAGTGTGAGTGAGGCCCCCGTTGAGATGGCAAGGTGGAACAATAGAATAATGAAACATCATCTGTTTCGTGGGATCGCAGATTAACAAGTCATTAGTCTACCATTCCTTCACAGTGAAAAGCTGAACTTAAAACGCTAACCATCCGGTGTCAAAAGTGATTTAACTTGTGAATAAGCGGACGTCCGCTTTTTCTTGCCCCCTCTCCCCGTCCGCAACTGTCCGCATTTGACTGACCCCCCCGCTGCGGACGTCCTTTATGGATGGCCCCTAAAAGCTCCACAAATCTATTTTGCCAACACGGTGCCGGTAGGCTTGAGTAAAGCCTCAGCCACACTGAAAGCAAAGCAAGCACGAGCGTCCCGAGCAAACGTATGTCCGCAAGCTATCAATCGCTCTGGTTTGCTTTGCTCGCAGTGTGGCAGTCTACAACTGCTGTAATGATGACTTTATATTTGCTGCAGAACGCTTTGCTCGGAAACGCTTGGAAAAGCTCGCAGTGTGGCTGAGGCCTTAGACTTGAGTTTTAAGAAATTTACATATCAGTACGGTGCCTGCTGTAAACCATGCTGTGACACGGATGACTTGGAGGTTGTAGTCATCCAAAATAGCACTCAGACACGTTGATGCAGATAGTACCTTATTTCGGTTATAAAGATAGCACTTTATAGTGCTGTCATTTCGGCTTTATAAAACTAGGCTTAGTATGAGATTTCGGGTACACTCAATCACGATTCAGACTTCATGGAAATTGGAAAAAGTTCTTTATTATAAGTATTGCTGATTTTATCAGGTGCTGCTTACGAATTTTACAGCAGCGCTAATCCAGAGCACTGATCCATAGAATTCTTCATTCCTTAGATTGATGATGCTCTAGTTCTACTCAACAATGCTTTGCAATTGTCAATCTCTGCATGATTCAGTACGAGCGGCAAATCCTTTCTAGGACTTCTCATCCATACATACTGTTCACAAACACTTTGAATAAGTCTACCAAAGGTAATAAAATAGTTAAATAAAACAATAGTTGTCCGAGCTATCTACAAGTACATAGCCAAGAGTGAGTAAATGAGAATATCGATATCAAGTGTGCTGCCCAGTCCGTCGTGATATGAACCTAGTGAGGCCTCGTTCATGGTGAGACAAAAACAAATATCCCGCTGAAAACCGGTCCATAAATATAGTGGGTTAGGCTACATTGCTAGTAGGCCCTGTACATAGCAGCTATTCTAAACTTACTATTCGCAGTTTTGCATGGGCTGAACATAGGCAAAATTTTGTTAGTTTATTGAATGCTGTAGCCTAAAGGATAGGTCCATAAATGCAAAAGCACAAAAACACAATTTTTCCTTTTAAGTTAATCTGAATGAGTCGCAGAATAATTTCGAAGACTTTTACTATTGCGGATTCGGTGCGGATACAGCGCGGATGCGGATAGAAAATGTAGAATTATTGCGGATGCGGATTGGATGCGGATTACAGATTTCGGACTTTGCGGATGCGGATCTGAAAAATTAAGTTTTGTCCACCTTTGACCATCATTGTAGCAATTCCAGTTTACAGATGGATTGAAAATCAATATTACCGGTAATGCCTTTTCGTGAAATCAGTGTGTGCACCAATTTGATTAAAACCAATTACCACCAAAATTACCAAAAACCACCACCAAATTAGACGTCGGCATCTATGGAGTGCTTCAAAATTATCGAAATGAGCTAGAAAGAAAAACCAGTGTTAGTTTTTGGAGACATCGCTTTGTCTTATGTATTACAACTTCCCTGGTCTGATTTAGGCTTAGCTGCGATCTGCTTACGCAATGCGACTATACGGGAGGATTGCAATTTCACATTTAATTATTTCACAGCGGATAGTGATTGAGAAATCTGAACAGAATATCATGAATAAAATTATTCATCAATAATGAATTTTGTGTTGAATAAAAAGGGACGCAGTGTTTGACATCACATTTCGGTAAGTTATCAATGAGAACGATCATCATTGAGAACGATCCCTGACAGATGAAATAGAAAAATTATCACAAATATTAATGTGAGCCGAAAGAGTTCACATCGAAACCTCTTCCTACGTGGCACCCTATTCAAATGACGTAGATTAGGAGAAATTCAAATGTTTGACCTTGCACTGATGCATGTATTTCTTTCAGTCGACCAACAGCCAGCGGACATCGGACATCAAAAAAGATTCCAGGCGCAAAAAGAACAGTAAGTTTCTTTGGTGAAGGCAATGGACTCTACATGCACTCTCAACAGCAGGCATCAAAGTCCCATGCTTTATAAAGTCACTATCAGGATTAGGCAACTTCAATCTCACATTTATCAGAATCGACGATTTCCCAATAACAGCTTGTAAATCAATAATTCAATATTTTTCATCAACTATATCGACAATAGGCCTGCCTTTTGCTAGATAGATGACAACACTAGAAAATAATGCTATTCATCACACTGAAAACTGCAAAATATAAATCAAATAATCAGATACACTGTGTGTACACTTTCTATTCATAATGGTAATTGAGCTAGTTAGCAGGAAAAGCAGTGAACAGGAAACTATGAAGAAATTATTGTACGCAGATGACTTTAAATTAGAAGAGTGGCTGAAAGTCTGGGATAGAAAGTTTACGTCTCATGGTCTGAGAATGAGTTTTGTATAGACGGAGGTGATGTGGATAGGCAACAAGAGATGTTGCAAGTGTATGAAAATAATTGGATAAGGCGCATATGTGTTGTAAGCTTGGTGGAAAAACGAAGGATGGCCAAGCTGAGGGGGGGAAGTAGGATTGAAGAAAACGGTGACACAGAAAGTGGTGGAAAAGAGATGGCGGTGGAAAGGGCAAGTGGTAAGGATGGGAGACGAAAGGGTAGCGCAAAAAGTGGAAGAGATAGATGACAGAATGACAAAAAGAACGGGATGGCCGAGCATTTGCTGGAGGAATGTATCAAGAGGGACCTGGAAAGCACAGAAGAAGACTGGAGGACTTGGAAGGAGAAGAGAAAGGCCAGATTGAAATGGCGGCAAACTGTTAAGGACGCGTCAAAGATGGAGAAGACATGAGGTCATTGACTACCAACTGCGTTTTTGATTATGAATATGGTGTTATTTTTATGTGCATGACATTTCCCCGCTACCCCTTTTCAGGGAAGATGGAGTTGTTAAAAAATTAGATGCGTGTGCATCAAACCAATCATTGAAATAATTAAGCAGTGGTGCTAGCCAATTGACAAACATAGAAAGCAGCGCACCACGCAGTTTAGTCTCTCACTAAGAAACATGCCGGTAAATTTGCTTTGGTAGGAACTAGGAGGATTACCGTCCGTGCGAGAC
Organism: Prostheceraeus crozeri; assembly: GCA_907163375.1. NCBI lineage: Eukaryota > Metazoa > Platyhelminthes > Polycladida > Euryleptidae > Prostheceraeus > Prostheceraeus crozeri. The sequence goes on along the minus strand of CAJQUW010011907.1, from coordinate 10,737 downwards.
TTCTATTGAAGAATTAATGGGTCATAAACTGGTCGAGAGCGAGTCAACGAAACTCAATAACTGACCTGCGCGACCCATGAATGTTCGTGCCCCCATGACCTATGATCCACGGCCCTCTTCCAACTCTTGGCTCAATTAAATTATTATTAAATGAAATATCAGTTATATAAGTTATACTTTTAGCTAAACATCTCATTCAGGATCTAATTTAGAGAGAGAGAGAGCTCTGAATTGCAATAGCTGTGGCTTTAATTTTATCCCTCAATAACCTGTGTACTTTATATTCTATGAGATTCATGCATACTCCACTCAATATTGATTATAGAAAATGTATGGTGGTCCTGCATATTGCTCATAAGGAAAATCTCTTTTGCAAGCTATTTCACGTGTCATACACATTCTATACCTCATATAATTTCATAAATCTACAAGTCGAGATGCACACATGCAAGATAATATACCTCCCTCGTCAGGCAGATTAGCCTCCACTTGAGAACGGGTAAGTAATTTGTATAATCGTCGCAAGAGTCGAGGACGAGCACTGCTGTGTCCAGATTAAGCAGCGCAACTGCCAAGTATCCACAGATTGGTTGAAAGTAGGACGGGCACAGCTCGTCCTACTTTTTCATTTGTGCAAATCGGCAGTTGAATGAAAATAACAAGGACAAGCGTCCTCAACAGGCTTGAAGTAATATTAGAATTTATTTTACTACGGATTGCTAATCAAATGAAAATAATATTCAAATTACGTCAACTAAGTGTACGAAACTGATCACTTGAAATTATCTCACAAATCATTTTTCAAAGTAATGCGATTGTATTCAAATGAAAAATAAAGAGTGGTTATTTTAGTTTGTGTTTAGCCGAACTATTTGCTTGTCAACAATAGCAACGTAAAATTTCACTTAACTATTTGGCCAAATTAACCAAATTGTCGTTGAAAACATATAGCAATGTTTCCCAATAGTGCATCATATCCTCTATGCAGATTTTGATTTAACGATTATATTGCTCTGCATTAAGCTTGTGCATTTGTACATATTGTACTTAGCCACTTAATTGACATGAATAATTTCAGATGCCATATATATAACTTAACGTTCATGGTTGTGCTGAGAGCGTGGGAATAAAATCTCATTTTCACATGTCTGCATTTGAGCCATCAGTTTAATGAAATTGAATGATCTTCGAACAGTCGAAATTTTTTTGAAAAATAAGATAATTTAAGCATGCTGCATGTACTTCATCATACTTGCCTGGTAATTGTCCTACATGCCAAAATATATCACGTTTAACGTGTATTTAACTCATTTTTAAACGAAGATGACATTTTCAACAGTATTAAATCAATTCTGATCAGTTGCGTAAAAAATTGAAACAAGATAATTAGCAGATTTGTGACAGCTATTTCTACATCTCAATATCACTAAATTTTGATGAGGAATTCTGTCTATCACAGTTATGAAACAAAAATCGCTGATCGTTTGTAATAGCCTCTAAGGCTTGTTTGCATCATAATCAGCGTGATTAACTGTGAGACGTGCTTTGTGGATAAATACTCACGCGGCTATTTAGTGCAATGTTCAGATGTACAAATCTAAGACGCATAAGTCCAAAACTGCGATTATATCAGAATTTATAGCAACTTTCTTGCCTTCTGACCATTAAGCATTGTTATGTAATCATAGACTTGAAGATAATGACGTGCATTCTGTGCTGCATGCGAGTAGTGAAATTGCCGGGCATCATTATAATGGAGCATTTTCGTCAAATGAATTTATAGCAAACTGATATTTGGTAAACCTCAAATAGTTAGCAGAAAATAAATTTTTACAAACGGATAGAAAGTTTCGATTGGACCAGCTTTCTTAAGTAGTTTTTCTTCAAATAACTAGCTATCAAAACGAAGTCTAAAAGAATAAATCTCATTTCGCAAACACATTTGTTTTAATACAAAGTCAGTTTCTACAATAAGCAAGCGTCAAAACTCTTTGATCACCTCTCTTGAGACAACACTAAATATCGACATGAAATATTTTTCAATACCACCAACGAATTGCTTCGAATGAAAAATCTTTCATGCTGTCTGTGCGATCATGGGAATATTTGTTACTATAGTATCATGACTCAAGCAAAGGTTATACAGATAAGACAGTTTTACAAGCAGAATAATTAAATGTTGTGTAAATAGAATTATCAAATATTGAGTTGCATCCTTAGTTGAAAAATGGAAACAGACCTGAATAGATGCTATTTCATCCAATATCAGGAATCATCAGCAGGCCTAGTTTACATCTCTCAACATCAACATTTGATAATTCTATTTACAAAAAGCAGCAATTAGTAATCATTTCAGGCGCACAAACTTAGGCGACTTGACAGTTGTGTGTTTAAAGATATACTAATGAAAGCCCGTCGAAATTTCACTAACTTGCTAATTGCAAATCTCAAATTAAATGTTGAGTTGCATCCTCAGTTGAAAAATGGGAGCAGACCTGAATAGCTTAGCTACCATTTCATCCAACATCAGGAATCATTAGCAGACCTACATCTTTCATCGACCCAACTCCCTAATTAAATGTGCTTCCCCACCCGGCGCGAATTTAGGATAGACTGTGCAGCAGGGATCCGGAGTCTGGAGTCCTATCATTTGATCGGACTCCAGACTCCGGCCTATAACTAGACCCGAAATATAATACAAACATATTATTTGTCCTCGTGCATAGCTGTCACTGTTTTGATGTCAACTTTCTCCGTCAAACAAAAGTACAGAGACACTGCTGCATGCAAAACTTGTAATAATTGAATGAATGAACCGTGATAGCGAAAAAAGGATTGTCTTTTCACTCGGTGATTTAATAGAGAAGACAAGCCTTCCTAGCCTCGATCACACCTACGCACCAAAGCTCACATCAGAGAAAATAAAATGAAATACTAGTTTGTTTGATATATGTAATGGCTTGAGGCGGGAGGCGCATAATGAATAAAAGGAAAACGTCACAAATCTCTCCCGAAATATATATAATGCCGAATAAACACAAAGGTTTAAGTAAAAATATAATACAGGTAAAATCGGCAAACGTTTCGCGTCCAGACGCTTGGTCACTGCCTTAAGCGTGACCAAGGCAGTGCCTTAAGGCAGTGACCAAGCGTCTGGACGCGAAACGTTTGCCGATTTTACCTGTATTATATTTTTACTTAAACCTTTGTGTTTATTCGGCATTATATATATTTCGGGAGAGATTTGTGACGTTTTCCTTTTATTCATTATGCGCCTCCCGCCTCAAGCCATTGCATATGCTATTTCCGCAATCAATAATTTTGATTTGCGAGCTCACGCCAGGTCTTTCATCAACTTGCAGGTGAGATATGTTCGAGTGTTCTGCGATCTTCTTTTCCTGCAAGCATGTATATCGAGCGCGATAGTACCATTATTCGTCAGTAACATGTTTAACCTTCCTGATGGTATTATTACTGACAAGGTGATCCAAAGGAAAATGCATTCCATGGAGATGGAAATTTTAAGGAAAAGTGCACAAAATTAGTATCAGTTGGAGCAATTGCGCAGTTACGAGTACCTTACTACTACAAGGAGGTTACCCGTGGATATCCTTGAGCATTTGCTTCCTTTAATAGAGGCTGATTTGCGTAAGGAAGAAGAGCTAAAATTCACAACACATGGTAAAAAATGGGGACAGTTATCTTATGATAATTACCCACATGGTAGAATGAAGTATCGGTGCACCGTCAAGCCATCATTTCCTTTCTTCGAGTATGCAGATGAATATCTTTGCCGCGTCTCTCCGCAGGACCAGTTGGGTAAGCTTCAACATTCTCGTCACGCATCTTGTAATTTGTATACGAACGAAACGAACATTGATTTACCATTTGACTTGATTGATATTCTCAAAAAAGGCTCTAATTTCAGGATTCCACCAAACTTGAATTCTGATGAGTTTATGGATGATGTTGAATTAGCGTTAGAAAAACTGACGTACAATATGCGTTGGAAATTTAACCCCGAGCGTAGAAATGACAATGGCAATAATGACTTTATGAACATACCTTTTCATGAAAATACTGTCACGTTACCCAATTGCATGGATAACGAAAACGAAGTCAATTTACTGTTGTTCAAAAAAGAAATAATTGAAGCTGTTAAAACTGAAGTGTCTCATGTCAAACACAAATATAACTATACAAGTTTCAATAAAAAAATGCGAAACAGTAAAAAATTTCTTGAAAAAATGACCTTATGATTACAGCTACCGATAAAAGCAATAGACTTTGTGTCACGAAAGCCTCAGAAATGATAGTTAGAACTGAGGAGATCTTAAAAGATAGATCCACGTATAAGCCAATCAATAAAAGTAAGAAAAATAGTTTAGAGAAACAAGCGAACACTATGATAAATAATATTTTTAAAGATAATTTGAGTAAATCGAATTTGCAGCGCTTGCATGTTTCGGGAAGCCAACCTTCAAATTTCTACAGCGTTGATCAAAGATCATAAAGAGAGAAGTGAATGTAATCAGCATCTCTCTCAGGCCTATTGCTTCGTGTTACCAATAACCCTATTAACAAAGTTGATTGGATTTGCGGCCGTATTTTGATATCAACTTGTGAACTTTGTACCTGCACATTTAAAAAGTTCTCTGGAACTTATACGATATATTTAAAAAATTATACTGAAGTGATAATGTGAAAGACTGCATGTTCATATCTTTAGATGGTGGTCAATCTCTACCCCAGCATTCCGATAGCCCCTGCTTTGGATGCTGTAAATTTATTCGCTCATAAGCATTGGACACAGATAGATAATTTTGATATAACTGTAGACCAATTTCTCACTATGCTAAAATTGGTGTCTTATAATTATGAGATCGCTTTTAATGATCAAAGTTACCTCCAGATTAAGGGTGTTCCCATGGGATCACACTATGCCCCACCACTGGCAATCATATTTATGAACAGTATAGAAGAAAGAGCTTTTTGTTGCCATTAGAGCTCAGCTCAATTTTGATAACATTATTTATAAAAGATACATTGACGACATTATAATAGGTCCCCTCAAAAGAGATTCTGACACTTTCGATTTAATAAGTACGACCTTTAATTCGATTGACAACAACATTAAGTTTACCGTGGAATCTCCACATAAAACCCGGTAAATTGAACTTCCTAGCTTTAACGGTTTGACAAATAATGGAAAAATAACCCATAAGAAATATGTCAAAGAGATCTCCTCCGGTAATTCTCTTAAAAAAGATAGTTGGCTACCCAGCTTTGTAAAAACGAATTTTGTCCAACAAAAAGTTAATGACATAGGAATTCGTGGTAGTGCGACTTTGCCTGCAGAAGCTATGAAGGCAGACATTGGAGCGTGTAATAGTAATTTAAAATTGAACGGATATACTAACAATGACATAAGTGACAAAACTAAAAATAAACACAAATCAAATGATAGCATAAATAATACAAAATCAATAAGTAGGAAATGTACACTAAAGTTGCCTTTTGTCAGCGATAGCTTAATAAGAAAAATTAATTACAACATATCGTAAATACAAATTAGAAATCAACTTTGTTAAATCTGCGCCCAGGGCTGTTGCAAAAGAGACGGAGATCCGTTGGTAAAAAAACATAGCAATTGTGGAAATCTGGCTGTAAAACTTCCTGATAAGGTATAATTGTGGATAAATCATGCGTTTGTTTATGAATTTGTTAGTGTAAATTT